>JBAMYA010048552.1:0-34002 GCA_037176975.1 Arrhamphus sclerolepis | reverse complement strand
ATGGATGGATGGATGGATGGATGGATGGATGGATGGATGGATGGATGGATGGATGGATGGATGGATGGATGGATGGGCTCCAACTACTTAGAGCAAAACTAACAGTGAATTCTCCACAGCTGCCAGTAAAAAAAAACAGACCTACAAGGGTACATGGAAGTCAAATCCAACTCTTCAGTACCTCCCACTTCTGCAGCGTGCTGAATAATAAGGGAGCACACGCTTCCTTGTTGTCATGGTTTGTGTGCATCACTCCACTAACACCATGACAGTTTGCACATATTTCAGACAAGCTAGCAAACAATCTTTTCCATCTGTGGGTGCAAATGTACATTGCTGAATTGCTGCTGCACATATAACTGAAGTGTCTCATTGGCTTGGATTTCACGGCCAATTAGCCTTCTTCTCTAAAAGGGTAACTTCTTTCTTTCTGTCTTGGTTCTTTGATCTGCTCCCCGTTTCCTAACCCTTTAATAATCCATTCACAAAAAGAGACTGTGACAAGATAATCAGTGTCATATATGGTGATCTACAATCTGCTGTTTACCCTCCGAGAGCTTTCTGGTGACCAGTTTGACCTGATATAAGGGAGTGTGGCCCCAAAGAGGAGGGCAAGGCTAAATGGCAACAATGGCAGATGAAAACAATAAATCTATTGTAAAAAGAGCAAATAAATAAACTTTTTCTCACCCAGAACATGATCTCTGACCACAACTTACGAGAACAGAAGGAAAAGTTGGAACTAATTTAAAACCAGAGCAGTAACACGTAATAATTAAAACAAGAGCAGGAAAATGCTTAGCAGGATTAATTAAGCACAACTTTCACGAGATATGCATGAGCCGCAGTCTAGCATGAAGAAATGTCTGCATGCTCAGCACAGTGCAAACCTAGATGCATCACAAGCAAATGAGTAATGAGACCAGTTTGGGAGAGAGGAAGCCCCACATGCTTCCACTGATGAGGAGCACCATCAGTTATCATGACATTTGGCATGAAGCAGGATATCATGAACCCATACAACAGATTGTTATGTTCCTTCTGCTCTTCTGAGAGGAAGCTAATCCAGCTCTGGCTGTACAACACATAGCTCCACATTACAATAGATCAGACACAGTAGAGATAGACTGCGGGGCACAGGACTCCTCTCATAAACATTGTTTAATCACACACAGAGAGCTGAAGGCAGATCGGCCGGCGCGCACAAACTCAGCTAAAGTCCTGCTGTGGGCTCAGCTGAAAACATCTATCTGAATGAATCCCTCTGTCATTCTCATCGTCTCTCTCTGACATTCCCTCCCCACGCTCTTACCCTCCAATCTCCTCCTCTCCTGGATGCAAAGTTTTCCATCTGCTCTCTGAATTACTGCCCATGATCCCACAAAGATGGAAATCAACCAGTCTTTTCAGGAGGCTGATTTAGGCCCAGTCCCCACTGGCCTCTCATATTCTACCCACAGATGGTGACCTGGCTCCTGCGGGGAACACTTCCACTCGGTGGACCTACTGCAAATCTGTGGCGCAAGCCACCAATTTGAGCATAATGGTAAAATTATTTTATTCACTGATTAATGAGTGTATCTCAGGTTTTTTGGATACCCCCCCCCCAAAAAAAAAATCAATTTAGTTAAATGCTTATCACAGTTAGAATATCGACGGATATGTGACAGCAACAAAAAGGGAGGATGGGTACTGAGTACCGGTAGTTTTTGGTACCGATATGTAATTGGGCCTGTGCTGAAATACTGGTGAGCTCCAGGGAAAATGGTACGGTATTATCAGTAATTACAAAGTTTTTGCACTGTTTAACTTAAAGATGTTGCTTCAATCGTACCACCCCAGACTGATAACGTAACGTGACTGATGTTTGCCGTCTTGTATCCACACACGTGAAGAGTCAGGACGCATGTCCACAATACAAGAGCGATTTTGCGTGAAATGACACCCCCCCCCTTATTTCTTTTGAGTCGTGTACGTAAAATATGTCAAGTTTTTCTGTAGAGCATAAACATAAACATCTTTAACCAGATAATCTCAGCAACTGAGAGTACCTCTTCCCTCAACCTTTTTTTTTTTTACGTTTTTTTTTTTTTTTTTGTACACTGCAGTTACGAAAACATCTAATTTGGTGCAGAAATAGTGTAGATTTAAAAATGACTTCATATGAACAGTTTCAGCCATTGTAATGGATTAAATTGTCCCCTTTTACATAGATCTTTCTCAACACCCAGTTTACTTGTGCTACACGTATCAGTGACATCATGCAAATCACATTTATTGCTCCAAAGAATTAATACTTTGCATAATAAGTTACCTTGTTTTCTTTGCAGCCTTTAAACACATGTCATGTGTTGTGTTTCTTGACCTGCGGTCCATAGCAACACTTTCCAGGCATGTGTGTGTACACGTATATGTATGTGGGACAAATGTGTAACATTAATGCCTCTTTCATGAATAATTATTTGATTATCTTTGCAGCCCCATTCCCTCTATCCTCATCTGCCCTTATGGTTCCATATTATTCTTCCCCTTATTGCTGCTCATGTTCAGACCCCCAAGTCCTAAAGTATTAGCCATTCCACACCATGTTTTAACCAGGCAGTCTGGACTTCACAGCCCTTTTCATCTTGATCCAAGTGTTATCTTATTCACTCAAATGAGCAAAAAAAAGGGGGGATATTCTGCCTTAACTATAGATCAAACTGGGAAATGAGTCATGAGACATAGGATAATTACACCACTCAGTTGACAACTTTTGCTGCTAATGGAGGAGACAGATGGCAAGTGAGCATCCATACTATTCCCATAAAAGAAAACAGAGAAGTAAAAGTGTCAGATTTGTGCTCCTTTTAGCCTGAGCAAATATGATGCAAGTGATTTTTTTTCCTTTAATCAACCAGCCTGCAGTTGGTCTACTGCGGGAAAGAGTCTCCATATCTCACAGCTGTGAAGTGACAGCCTTGGCCCACTGCAGCAGAAGCAACAGAAAGAGTTATGGTAAATACAGAACCAAATCAGGAGAAAAGGGTAAAGTATTCCAGTGGATTCAACATTCCTAATTGTGATTAAGGATGCAAGGCTCCTTCATTTCACCACCTACAGGATGTGGGCCGCTGGAGAAACGTGCAGGGAGGCAGGACAGGATTGGAAAAAAAACAAAAAAGAAAACAGAAGTCACAGCACCTGCCAGTGTTGACTATTAACAGCTAATGAGAAGGAAAAAGCTCTGATGGCAAGGTCTGCAACAGCCCGGTTAACAAACAAAAAGCCCGACAGCGTGTACATTTTTTGTTGACAGACACTCACACGGCGTTGCGTAGTGAAGCGTTGCTGTTCCATTCAGCTCTTTTAATTACCTGGGTGTGATTTAATCCATCATGTGTCTCAGCCGATTCCTCTTAATGATGTGCTCCATTCAGCTCTCGACAATACACATTTGGCTTGTGCTCTTTTTTTTTCTTTTTTTTTTGTTATTTCACTCGCCTTCGTTGCATAAAATTCAAACATCAGCCTATTTTCGATGGTATGTATCGAGACAATCTTCTTCCTGAGGCAATAATCAGTGTGTCGCATCACTGAAGCAGCCTGAAGTGTAAATGTTATCAGTATTGCTACCTTATTCCCCTGATTTTATCCCCTGCAGAGGTATATTTTTACATTTTGTATGCATGTGACAAAAACAAGTCACCTAACCTTCCAGACAGTGTTACTAAAAATATAGCTTCATATTGTACTGCATAAGTGACAAAATTCAATGAACTGAGCTGATTTCAGATACAGGAAGATGAAAGAATGTGAAAAGGTCTGAGTCAGATTCCTTTTAAGGGTATTTATTTTCAGTTTGCCTCTCTTTTCCACTTCTCAGGCTGATATCAATATAGGAAAGAATTTATCCTCCTGGAAACCGACTGCATATGATATGAGGGGTGGCACAAAAATCTTTTTTTTTTTTAATCCTTTATTTTAAAATAAATAGTTAATAAACACTGCTTGGTCATGCAACCAACCAGCTTGTTCATGTAAGTGAATTGAGGATCTTTAGTGCATAAAACTGAAAAAATGTAAATAAATAAATAAATAAATAAAACCAATAATAATAGTAAAAACAGCTCATCATCTTTGAGGAAAGTCCAGCAGCTGTACAACTTCCTCACAATCACACTTAAATTTTGGTTTCAATCATCAAGAATCATCACAGAGTCACAGATCACATCAGGATGTGTAAACAGGGACTTCAGTGAGTCAGGACCAGGACCAGGACCCATCTCTGAACCCTGGCTCCAGCATGGAGGAGCTCCAGGATCCAGGATCCAGGATCCAGTCTCTGGATGTCATCACCTATCGGCTCGAGCCGTGCGCGGATTTCAGAGACTCCTGCTCTAAAATATTCATTCAAATGTAGTATACCAAGGCTGCTATTTCTTTTC
This sequence comes from Arrhamphus sclerolepis, assembly GCA_037176975.1. Classification (NCBI taxonomy): domain Eukaryota; kingdom Metazoa; phylum Chordata; class Actinopteri; order Beloniformes; family Hemiramphidae; genus Arrhamphus; species Arrhamphus sclerolepis. The sequence continues at coordinate 29,575 of JBAMYA010048552.1, read as the reverse complement.
TCTCCTTTTTTTTCTATTTTCCTCTGATTTTCTTCTCCTTTTTTCGCTCAAAATCGGCTAACTTTGGCTCACAAAGTAGAGCAGTATTGAGTCTACCTGGCGCCTTTATCTGCGCTCATATTTTAACATGCGTGTGCTTTGGGGAAATGGAGGGCTTTTCTCAGAAGTCCGTCTATATAACCAACATTTTTAGAAGCAATAGAAAAGTTCTGCCTTCAGTTTACAAAGTGAAGTTAGTAAAGTTCAGGATATACTGCGTTGGGGTATTAAAAGCTGACCTGTTTGTAAAGTCACGGGTGAAGGGCAAAAAAAAAAAAAAAAAAAAAAGCCGCAGATTCAACGGGGACGCAAAGTTGGCATCATCACCAGACTCGCATCGGTTTTCCTCTCAGTGAAGCTTCAACCACATGTTAAAACTTCTCAACTGCATTTAGAAAGACGGAGGTATCCATCAGTCTTACCTGTTGGCCCCTCAATGCCATCGGCGTAGATCTGAACAGTCAGGATCAGCAGAAAGGCGCAGGTGTTCATCGTTTAGATGTTTTAGTCCACTTTAAATGAGAAGAAGAAGTCATTTCACTCAGTCCGTGAGGTCCTGGGGAGCAGCGTGAAGGTGGAGCCCATCTATTCCTCCAGTTCTCACTGAGTGGAGTTTCGGAGACACTGAGGGAGACAGGGCAGAGCTAGTTCTGCAAACTGACGTCAGGGTAAACAGTTCAGGAGAGAGATTTTTTTTTTTTTTCCCAAGTCGACTTTTCCTTCCCTTCTCCGTTTCTCCGGCTGAGCCAACACATGAGCCGGGCGCCTCCAAGCGGTCAATCGTGGGAATTACACCTTTGTATTCAAACGTTGGTCAAGCACGACCCCAGCTGTGTGTGCGTGCAAGTGTGGGTTTAGTGTGTGTGTTTTCAATGTTGTATATTGTATATTTCATGTTTGTTGACTTTTCTTTTCTTTTTTTTCCCCCTCGTCCTCACTTCACTTTAATTCAATTCAGTTTTTTTTTGCATCCAACCAGTTCACCACAAAAGTAATCTCAGGGCACTTTACTGAGAGAACGATTAATTTTCATACACACAGACTAACATTTGAACTTTTATGTTTTTTCTTCATTATTTGGGCTGTTATGCGTAGTTCTGAAGGGCCAAGTACTGCGATACGTTCAAGATAGTGTGGAAAAAAACCCTCCAGACAGTAGCAGATACCAGAATTATGAGTTATCAATGCCTGCACCTTTCCAGCTTTAACAATTTGATGCACCCAAGCATATTTTTTGGTTTTTAGTATGTATCATATTTCATCCTTTTTCTGTACATATTATTGATGATATATACAAGGTTGCACATTTTCAAATGTCCTCGATATTTTTTCTACATCTTTTTATTTTTATCCTTTCCTTAAACAAGGTAAACTGAAATACTCACATTATTGACTCACATGTTTGTGCTCAGAGGAATCCATTCAAATCACTAGTTGATCCTGCTCTACAACTCCAGTTCTAATGAAGTTGCTTCACTGTGTAAAACATAAATAAAGACAGCATGATTTGCAAATCCCTTTTCAACCTATATTCAACTGAATACACTACAAAGACAAGTTATCTAATGTTCAAACTGATAAACTTTATTGGGGTTTGTTTTGCAAATATCCATCCATCCATCTATTATCTATACCCACTATTTCCAGTGCACGGTTACGGGGTGCAAATATTCACTCTTTTTGAATTTCATGCCTACGACACGTTACAAAAAAGCTGGAACTGGGCAACAAAAGACTGGGAAAGTTGTGGGATGTTCAAAAAATACCTGTTTGGAACATTCCACAGGTGAACAGGTTAATTGGGTATAAAAGGAGCATACCTGAAAGGCTCAGTCGTTCACAAGCAAGGATGGGGCGAGGTCCAACAGTTTAAGAACAACGTTTCTCAACGTACAACTGCAAGCAATTTAGGGATTTCATCATCTACAGTCCATAATATCATGAAAAGATTCAGAGAATCTGGAGAAATCTCTGCACGTAAGAAACAAGGCTGAAAACCAACATGAATGCACGTGACCTTCAATCCCTCAGGCGGCACTGCATTAAAAACCAACATCATTCTGTAAAGGATATCACCACCTAGGCTCAGGAACACTTCAGAAAACCATTGTCAGTTAAAACAGTTTGCTGCATCTACAAGTGCAAGTTAAAACTCTACAATGCAAAGTGAAAGCAATATATCAATAATACCCAGAGCCCACTGGTACTCTGGGCCCACGTTCATCTGAGATGGATTGATGCAAAGTGGAAAAGTGTGCTGTGGTCTGACGAGTCCACATTTCAAAATGTTTTTGGAAATCATGGGTGTTGCGTCTTCCAAGCCAAAAGGAAAAGGGCTATCCAGATTGTTATCAGCGCCAACTTCCAAAGCCAGCATCTGTGATGTTGTGGTAGTGTGTTAGTGCCCATGGCTAACTTACACACCTGTGAAGGCGCCATTAATGCTGAAAGGTACATATAGGTTTTGGAGAAACGTAGGCTGCCATCCAGGCAACGTCTTCTTCAGTTGATGTCCTTGCTTGTTTCAGCAAGACAATGCCAAGCCACATTCTGCACGTGTTACAACAGGGTGGCTTCATAGAAGAGCGCAGGTGCCAGACTGGTCTGCCTGCAGTCCACACCTGTCTCCCATTGAAAATGTGTGGCACATTATGAAGTGCAAAATACAAGTAGGAATGGGAACAAATTCCACCTACAAAGCATCAGTTTCCAAATGCTTACTGAGTGTTATTAAAAGGAAAAATGAGGTAATTCAGTGGTGAACATGCCCCTGTCTCAGCTTTTTTGGAATGTGTTGTAGGCATCAAATTCAAAATGAGGGAATATTTGAAAAAAACAAAGTTTATCAGTTTGAGCATTAGATCTCTTGTCTTTGTAGTGTATTCAGTTGAATATAGGCTGGAAAGGATTTGCAAATCATTGTATTCTGTCTTCATTTACGTTTTACACAACGTCCCAACTTCATTGGAACTGGGACTTTGAGGGTTACATTTTTTTAAGATGACTCATTATTTGCTATTCGTGATTAAATAAATAAAAGAAAATACTAAGAAATAAAATTGGGGAAAAAAGTTTTTATAACATTTTAATAGCTTGATTTTTTTTTTTTGGAAGGGGCATCTAAGGGTTAAACTATTCATTTCAGTCACCCAGATACCCATAACTGCATTCACTTGTGTCTCCAAGTAACAATAGTTTAACTGCTGCAATAAAACTAGGCTTGTCCTGCTATCAGTTTTAATTGGACATTGTTGAGGCTGCTCGGTGGCACAGTGGTTGGAGCAAGCAGACCATGTAGAGAGACTAAAGTCCTCCTGCAGCCGTCGCAGGTTTGAATCCTGACCTGTGACCCTTTGCTGTGTGTCTCCATCTCTCTCTGCCCTGTTTCCTGTGTGTATACTGTCAATAAAAGGCCACTAGAGCCATAAAATACCCTTTTAAAAAATGGGCATTGCTGTTCTGCAAAATAATATTGCGATAAATAAACATTTCTGTTATTCTTGGGCCATTTTTGCTGCTGATACATGATAATGAATCAGCAAGTGTGAGAAGTATTGTCATACAGTGTGTTCACTTGTGAAGCAGTGCCAGGTCAAGTTCAACTACAACAGACACTATGTTCATTTGGCTCATGCTGCACCCCAAATCTTCAAAAGTGAGAAAAGAAGTGCTGTTCCTTCTGGCATCACCTGTTGAAAAATGTTGGCAGCCCTCTATCGAACACACTCAGGTGTTAACACAATGAACACCACGAAGGTGTGTTATATCATGTCAGGACAGGAGTCATGATAACCAAATGGTAGGCTCATGATGTCATTATCTCGACAGGCCTGGTTAAACATGTTTAACTGTTCTTAAACTATCAGCAGCCTGAAGAATAATAAGTCCAGATATTTAAAATGCTTTTTGTTGCTATATTCTCAAACCCTGGCCAGTAAGCATGCTTCTACGTCAACCCATGACAGCCTCAGAGCACATTTCTCCATAAATGAATGTGTTCAAGTTGCTATTTAGATTTCATGTTTCAGAATGACTGAATTCTACAGAGCAGAGGTTGCTTTTAGATTTTATATAATGTGCAATTAAATGCAAACATATGGTGTGGATATGATGCGAATACACCAGCTTGTCTTGTAAAAACATGATGCACGGTGTGTATTTGAAAAGGAATTGACAGGCACACTTCAAACAAGGGTTCACTAGTATTTTATTAGTTTTATATGATTGTGTTTTTTTTTTTAATCTTTCATATTAAATGCCATGCACAAGGACTGATGTCAGAGCAAGTCCTCTCCATGATAATACGGTACAGCTGACACATTATCTGTGGCTCAAGGATTCAATTGGATCAAAATGCCATCATGCAGGCAATTCATCGTTCATTTTGTCTTCGTGTGTGGACATTAAAGCCGTGGATTAAATTATAGGTGGCCAAAGAGACGCATCTAATGCTGCCAACATCGGTGCACTCTGTAGACTCTAATGTTGTTAGCCCTGAATGACAGATGAAGGATGCATTGCCTGGCAAATTACTTAATTTAACAAAAGGAGCACAGCATATGTCAAGATAACACCTGTAATTACACCTGCATGATGCACGGCAGACATTTTTTGCCCTGGTATTCCAGTCAAAGGGTACCAATTTATTACCACGAAATGAGCACTTTGACTTGAACGTATTCAGCTGTGCGACAGTTTAATTTCCAGCAGTGTACACTGTGTGTTGGAAGTGGCAGCTTTTCTCACCATAAACACTGTTTTGGGTTTTGCTTTCTTCAGTGCGGCTGTGTCTCTTGTCCACAGCTTGTTTTACTGAATCCAAGAGCCCAAACATCTCACACAGGGAATTAAGAATGAGGGCATCTGACAAAGAAAAACAATCACAAGTAACCTACAAAATTGGAAACCCCAGTCTTTACTAACTTGTCTATAATAAATGCTGCTCTTTTAGAAGCCACTTACTGCACATCCATTTGCTTAGAAGTTTAAAAATAGGTTTAGAGATGGAGTCTTTAAACATTGGATTTTCATTCTACAGTCATCATTTACTAAAATCAGCATCAGCTTCTTTTCACAGTACCTGTCTCCTGCAGCTTGGCTGTCTCATTGCAAAGCTCCACTCTTTTAAGAGTCGTTAACAATTCAGTCTGAATAGTGTGAAGGACTTCCCCCATCAGCCCAGAGTCTGTCACAGCCCTCCACAGACCCAGCACTCCATCTAGGAGAAACAAGTGAAAGCTGAAAATCATCGGTTTGATGTGCTCGAATATACATGTCCCTTTGTGGGCTGATGGGGGAAAAAAGAACACACACACATACACACACACAATGGTGTGAAACATAGAAAATTGAAATAAGAAATCCACCATAAATATGGTGAAGAGGCAAAGCAAGGAGATGTCTAGGGGTTGAGACTTGAAAACAGCCGAAGCAGTAAAGGAGGAATAAAGTAAGGAGGAAAACACAAAGGGAGATATCAAGGTTGAAAGAAAAAAAAATTTAAATAATGATATGAAGCGATGAAGGAAGTGGGAGAATTGATGTCAAATAGTGGAGAGGAAAAGGGGGTAGGAAATGGGTTAGAAAAGAGGTGCTCTCTGAGGAGAAAAGGGAAGGTAGGACAGATTTGAAGGAGGAAGAAAAATGACTTGCGATCTGCACAAAACTGAGAGAAGAAAGTTGAATATATTAGAGTGATGAAGTGTCAGAGGTGCTACATATCTTATCTGACAAGCATTCACAACAATGTTTCCTTAAACTTCTGTTAAGATAAATACAATATGCTCTGTAAAAGCATCCCAAAGCCCATTTACAGCTGAGGTTGAATCATTTTCTTCTCCATGTCAGGAATGTGTATTACTCTGAAGAAACACATTCCTGTAGATTGAAAAGTAGAGCTAAAGCTATATAAACCTGGTAAGAATAGTCGATTCATCCTAAGCCCAAAGACGAGCAATAGCACACGTGCAGCGAGATGCTGCTATGAGCCATTCACAGGATCACTGCAGGCCATTTTAGTGACTGAGGTCCACCTGGAACAATGCCTAATCAGATCACCTTTAAAAGCCCTTAAATCAAAGCTCAGAAAAAGCTACACCTGGAAATGTCATCTGCTGTCAGTGGCTACATAAAGCAACATGAATCTATGCCTGCCTTTGGTCAGCAACTTCTTAAGGTCAATCTGCTGAAAAGGCAGAACACACACAGCTGCATATTTAGAGGGTCATGGCCTCGCTGTGTCAGAGGCGTCAGAGTTGTGGCTAGGTCAAAGATGAACTGCAGGAAGCCTCATCTGAATCACTGAAAGTATATTCCTTACAAATGTTCAGTCTCATGAGGATTGTCTTCCTTGACTTGATTAAAACGTCTTCAAACTTACCAACTTTACCAACAGAGCATTGCCATTCAACATCTGACCAACTAGTTGCCTCACTCCAGGGTTTAAACTCTCCGTAAGACATAGCTGCCAACTGTAACAGTACAAGCATGAGAGCTGGCAGCGATGTTAATAGCACTGTGGTGTCTCCTTAAACAGCAACAAAGCACCACAGGACAGAAGCAGGCACCACCAGTTTTACTTTTCAAAAATGATGACTGAAAGAGGACTTTTTTATATATACATGTACCAAATACACTCATATTTACCAGCCTTGTCAGTCCTGTTCCTCTTGGCACAATATCCATTGGCTGTTGTGGGGTTTACAAGCTGCGGTGGACCATCACTCCTCTCTGCTGTTGCACTAAGCTTATCCTCCAAAGACGGCTCTAACTCTGCAGATTTATGCACATCTCCTGAAATGAGAACAGAAAATGCATATCCAGTAAAAGAGTGAAAAATGTGCCATGTTAACATAGAGAAGACAGATGAAGGATTATTAAAAAGCATTGCTGTTAAATTTAAGTCTCCAAGATTTTGGTCTGTAGTCGCAATGACACAACAGCAGCTCGAGCATATGTGGAGGAAAAAACAGCAAACTGTAAATGCCAACTACCTGTCAAGGGAGGCACCTGTCCTCCAACGGGGTCGAGAGCCAGACATGACAAGCTTGGCTGCACCAAGGTCCCCGGAGGAGGCCGCGTGCTGTTGATCAGCACATCAAATTTAGTGCTGCGGCAGGTGTTGCTGCATACGGCGTCATGCTGGTAGAAATCTATCTGCCCAGAGTCCATCATTTTCCTGCAAGGGGACAAGCAGGTTACAATAACCATGCAAATTATCTGAGAAAATAGTTTTGCTGAGGGGTTAGGTATGAATTCACCGAACAATCTTAACAGCTTCCCGGTGGTTTGTTTGACACAGAGCATGTTGGTCTAGCCTCGGGAGGAATACAGATCAAAGAAGCAGATTCTGCCAGTTGAGTTTTGCGTATTGCCTCACAGTAACACCAACAACAAGTGCAAACACGATAAAGAGATGAGACGTATCACTTGGCAACTTACATGTGAGCTATTTGATCTTGCCATCATCATATTTCTGCTTACCCACTACTTCTGGAATGCAGTGGAGAACAGTCACTAACAGTCAGACATGCAGCTGCAATTTGCATGAGATACTGTAAGTGGCTGACTGCATGAGACTGAGGACTTTTAAAGTTTAAGACTTAAACCCCACCGCAACAGAGCCACCATGAAGGCCAGTTACAGTTAAAGATGTTTATTTAATGCCTCATAGGTTTACCTGAGCATAACCCCTCCCAGTCTGATGGCCCTCTTCCAGTCCTTTAAAGTGTCTTTCCCTGCCAGGTGTACAAATTGTTTTGGACTGATGAGCTGCTCATTAAACTATAAAAAAAGAAAAGAAAGAGGGCAATGTAAGTTATGCCCTGCACACAGTCATAAAGCAGGAGGTTAGACTACACAATTACATTCTTACCTTTCAAGTCCTTTTGATACATTATTAATAAAAAATTAACACTAAACAATGTGATAAAACAGACTACTGACTGCATTCCTCATAAAATATGCAAATAGCAAATATTCAAATAATGAACACGCTTGTGCAGTTACGTAAAATGTGAAAGAGACATTTTAACGTCTAAATGCTAGTGAATGAAGGCAATTGGCTGGTTGTGTACAGAACACTTTTACAGTGTTTACCCAGTGGAGGAAGTGTAAAAAGTTAATGTTTGCTGTGTGTAGAGTCTCTGATGATGTTACATGCCCTTCTGATAACCATGCAGAGATAAATCTTCTTAACTAAGGGGCAAGTTGCCCCTGGGAGGAGCTGTGCATTTTTATCACTCGCTAGAGAGCCTCCCTGTCTAGAGCAGCGCAGTCTCCATACCGGACTTGTCCTAGAAAGTACATTACTGGGAATACTTAATGAGAGGCTCATGTTGTGGGGGAAAAAAAGAAACAAAGATTTTGACATGCGTTTGTAGTAGCTAATATGCAATTCTCAAATTCACTGAATTTGACATGAATCAGCTTTGTATGGATTTCTGTGCAGCGCATGATGCACCCATATACTGCCATAAAATGCACGGTAACTCAGGCAAGGTTAAGAAAAGGGCCCAGATGTTTAGGAGGAATAAAAAGGGAATTAGAGGAAATCCTCAGGAATGCATGTGAGGATTTTTTGGAAGCCATAAAGAAAAATATTACAGACAATAAAGTAATCAATCCTGAATTTTGCTTGGGGTAATTGCTGTATTTGATTGGAAAATAAACAGTAAAATCTACCACAATCTCCAAAATCTTTCACAGCTTTTTTCAGTTTCTACAAACAGAGAGGATTTTTGAGGAAATGTAGACAAGTCTGTAACATCTCGCTTCACTCTGAGGGCAACGGTTTGTTTCCTCAACCATCACAGACTTAAATACCTGAGAATTTACAGTGTGTATAAATGTATGAGGAAACAAATGATGGACAAATGTAGGGATGATTTGTTGTTTTGACTGAGAAAGATTAGTATTAACTCATTCTTTCACCACACCTAAATCACATGAATTATATCAACTTACTTTGACACATCTGACATTGATTCCAGGACACACAAACTTCTTAAATAGCAGCACCGCCCTGCTGCTTCCGCAAGTGATGGGGTAGCCATACTCAATGTCTTCTCCCTTGGCTTTACTACTGTCTACAAATTACAGAAGAAGAACAAAACTGACTACTTGCAAAAACTCTGCAGTGTACATTCACAAGAGTACCTCTTCTAGTGACTGTACGATTTCTCAAGTTAGGAGGTTAATGCTCTGTTAAGTAACAACAGTTGTCATATATGAGTTGTTGATTTTACATGTCCATTTAATGTTGGGGTTGTAAAACGTCTTGACTTACTTTGAGGGGTCTCTATGGCTAAGACTGTGGTTCCACTGTCAGCAGTGACATAATTAAGCCTGTAGGGGGCGAAAGATTCCCACATGTAAAATGAGCATATAGCAGTGAATGACAACGGCTCCGTTCACACCTTTTTTCTGCATTTTCATTGTTTCCCTTTAACTCCATATGAATTAATATTGCATTATTTAAATGTATACCTCAATTTAGAAGAGTGTAAAATGTTAACACAAATTGCATCCAACACTTCAGTTAATAGAGACAGAGAAAAAAACAATATCATGCAGACATCAAACACAACAGAAAACATGTAGTTGTCTTTCAAAGATATCAGTCTCATTACCCATGCAGGTGCAGGATGACTTGAGTTGTGTCGTTGTTGTCACTGCATTCAACCTCCTCTTCCTTCATTGCCATGGCCTGCCTTGAAGACATAGTGACCTCAGCACCAGCCATTGTCACTCCCAGCACAGCTGCACACAGAGAGTACAAGGAAATCATGTAAACATCCACATCAGACATACATGCAGTTGTGCCTTGTTCATACACACACAAGCCAATAAAAGCCTGCAACAACTCACTTTTCAAGCATGCAACTGTCACATTAATTATTCACACTGGGCTTAAAATGTCAAATTCCTTGCACACTGGGCATCATGGATTGATGAAGAGAATGCATGTAGATGATAAGGTGGAAGCTTATAGCTTTAAATATAAACCTGAGTTATGGGACCCACTTCATTAAAAAGACAAAGTAAAATGTTTAAATTAAAACAAAAAAAAGGGTGCATACTATTTTGATGATTGTTAGTGCATTGCTGCATGGGTAAATTGCAAAAACATCCAACACCACTAAATATGAATGACATAAAAAAGGATTAGGAGTAACATATGCTGCCCCCCAGTGGCGGCTTTATTATGGAGGGCCTTGCTTATTTCAGCAACAGTGCGACCTGGATGCTGCCGTCTAGTTGCATCTTTATCTTCAAGGCCTTGACTGTTTCCTCAAGTCACGACAATGTTAAACAACAGTGTAATATGACTGAAGCTTGTTGGGCTAAACTGCACTGGAAGCTCTTCAGATCTTTTGAGCAGCTAAAACCCCATATCAGTAAAGAGTGGAGAAATATATAAATTTTAAAAATGCATTAAGTGGTATACTCCGTTTTCAAATGCTTTACATCACATCGCTGAATGTTGAACTGATTTAACGCAGTGGTAGCTAAATATTCTCTTGTGCCAGTTTTAAAGTGTTGATTGCATTTTTTTGAAATCAGTTCAAACATATAATAAGTTGCCTTTGAAAGCATCGCGTTGAGATTAGTAATCTTAATTCTTCCACTAGACAGCCGGAATAATCGTTTACTCGGACCGTTTTCTTCATATTTCAGTCTCAAACAAGAAACAGATGTAGAAGTAGGCTATAATGCATAGAACACGGAAAGAATTAGGTGAATATTCCATATTTGAGAAACACAGCTGACTTCAGTATCAAAGCAGCGGAAAGCAAACTGTAATATATTGATAAGCCACCGTTAAGTAACCTGTGCTGGATCAACAACTCCTACCAGGCATTTGCGTGCTTTTCTCGCCCTCTTTTTAGTCACTCAAACTGACGTCTGCTGGTGCGACTGCCAGCACGCGCACCCCAGCCAGCAACGGTCGGGCGCGCGCTGCAGCTCCAGAACCAAAACCAACGCGTCCTCGCGACAATTCTCTACTTTAAAGCGAACATTAGTTTACTCTGCTCACCGTTTCAAAGCAGGAGATAAGTCATGTTTCGCCCCGTCAGAGAAAAACAGGAGTCTGCGTCGAGCGACCTCGCTACACTTCCTGCAGTGAAGGCAGCATTTGCCTGAGAAGCATCTGTCTCGCTGTCACGAGAAGCTGTTTGTTGGCACGCGATGTGTAAATCGGTCAAACTGCTCTAATGAGGTTACTTTGAGCGCCTCCAAAAGGAGTGAACAGATCGAAAACATTCACTTTTATTGCATAGTTTCCTCAACATGAAAATGACACATTTGGATATCTGAGCTGAGGCTCAGTGTTCAAGTCACTGTTTATAATTTAGCTACTTGGGTTTGCGTGTTATGTTTTTGTTGTTGCCCGTGTTTCTCCAGTAGATGTCATGTTTCACACTAGTTTGAAGCAGAAACGACACCGAAGATAGCTGCATTTCAAAGTGTGCCTTCCCGGAACGCTGGCCCGCACCATTTTCCACTTTTGATGCATCTTAATTTGTCTTTAAATACAGATAAAGTCGCCTGCGACCTAGTTCCAGCGGTGATATATTTGTTAACAATAGTAAATTATCAGCATTCAGGACATCAGCTGGTCTGGAGTAAGCACACCAGGGTTGCCAGATCTGACTGACAGTCCCCGGCCCAAACAAGACTTAAAACCCCCAAACCCGATTAAAACAAAACAAAACAAAACAGCCCAAATCGGGACTTCTCTAGTAACTCATGTTAAAACCGTAAAACTGTTACATGCGTACCACGTTATCAGATGAACATGAAGCTTCACCAGAAAGAAAAAAGGTACAATCGTGCTCCCAACATAGACTGTTATCAGGTCGTGTAGATTCCTTCTGATTTCAAATTAAAGGAAATAATACGAGCGAAAGGACGGGAATTTATTGAAATGTATAAATTTATACTTTACTCGGCTATACAATGGCAACTAATCTGTTCATAAAAAATTAAATTAAATGAAATAAAAAGGGGAGAGAAAAGCTTCCCATTTAGACGGAAACCCAACCAATCTGGCAACACAAAGTACACAACTCAAATGAGCCCGCCCCCGTTCGGAGAATGGAATGCTTGGGAACTCTTTGATTGACGGTTGCGCGGAACCAATAGCTTGGCGAGTTTACGACTCGTGGTTAATAGTGAATATCCAGTACTTTAGAGCTAGAACTTTATATTGAGGCAACAACTCGAGTCACCGAAGCATGCACCTTACCCCTTTCCGCGCAGCGCGCTGGAAAACATGCTTGCAAAGTGCGAAAACGTCGGGGATGCAGTGAAGTCTCTTATCGTGACTTTATGGATCACTTTTAACGTTTGTACCGTTGGTGTTCACGGCCAGGAGGGTAAGAAAAACGCCTTGTTGATGCTTTCCCTCTGATAACGTTCGTGACGTTAGACTGACTTTATAACATCTTATCCTGCTGATGAACAGTTCAAAAAAGATTAATGACGAGTCTGTGTATTAAATACATGTTGCTGTTAATAACATGATTATAAAGCACTGAAAAGGAGCGCCAACGACTGACACGGATTGCGCTAGAACGTCGTTATTGTCATGCAACTGATTAATATGCTTCATATCAGAAATATAAATTAAAATACGCACGGTTTACAGTCGCTTTGTTAGTTTGAGACACAAGTAACGCAAATGAGTCTAACTATATGCATTTGCCTACGAAGGTCGGCCTTGTGACGTCATGTTAACATTCTTTACATATTCTTACCTTGTCCCCGTATTTACCTGCAGTCCCCAGTTGTCTCTCCGAAAGTTTGTTTCTTTTCTTTTCTTTTTTTCTAAACTGCTGTAAAGCCCAGTATGACCATATAACAGACGTACAGACAGCGGAAGAACAATTATTTGTTTTGTAGACGATGACTCCAAGTCTTCCAAGATTTTCATTGTTGTCCCTGTTTTTGTATGTTTGTTTTTTTTGTTTTTGTTTTTTTGTCTGTTTCATTGGTCTTTGTTTCCCTACACAGGAAGATTATTAATTAAAAAGTTTTTTTTCTTTTACTCCCACACTGGGTTTGGTGGGGCCAGGGTTTGGGGAAACCATTTCAGCCAGTCTGTTGCAATGCAGTGATTGACACACCAGAAGGGATAAGGCTGTGTAGTGACAGGTACCACACGTGAACAGACCTTCTGCTAGTATAGACCTGTAAAGACCTGCCGGAAAAAAAGAAAAAAAAACTCAAGTGGAAACATTGTCTCTTGGTGACTTTCTGAATTACTCTCTGTTGCAGTGGCTTACATTTTAAATCCAGTTGTGTTTGATGTTCCCTCTAGATTTCCATAAGGGGTAAGAACAAGCTTTACACATATCAGTTTCAGAATGGAAATGGAGCCAGACAGGTCTGGAGAGAAACTGTAGGTGACAGAGTTCAGTGAGCAGGAGACAATTACCGACCACCCAGAACTTCCCCAGCATTGTTGCTTCTGTGGTCTCCCACCGGAAGGTGACAGATCCATGCTCTGTTGCCCACAGTTACAGCATGTCGCTGTGGTATTTCCAGTGAATCCTTTGGGGACTTGAGGAGGGGGGGGGGGGCACTCAAAGGCTCGTGGTCTTTGGAGCTGAAGAGTTGTTGGGAAGTAGAGGACTGACTGGTGTTGTGCAGGATGTATGAGCGGAAGGTTATCTTGAGGTTCCCCCTCAACATATAACCGGTCGCCTTATATGGAAGACATGGGGGGGTTGGACTGAGACTGACCCCTGTGTCTTTTTCAAGTTTTGACCATTCTTGTTGCATGTCATCACCTGAGTTATTTGGGGTAGGATCTGCGGACACTGCCTCCACAGCACTGATCTCTCATAAACCCTTATGGGAATTGACTCATTTATTTTCTGCGTCTAACGGGAATATTAGACCATCTAAATGTTTGTGTTTTCCGTTCCAGATTAAGTGTTAGTCAGAGCAGAGGATGTAATGAATCACCATTCCAGATGTGTTATCCAGAAGGAAACTATTCTGCAGTTTATGTGCCTCGGCATCTCAGTATGAAATTATACTTTGCATTCGTTTGTGTAAGAATAAATATTATAGCCTTATCTTTTGCAGTATATGTGCAGGTGGTAGATTTTAATAGCTCAGCACTTCCCTCACTTACAGTTGTGTTATCACTTATCTGTAGTTATGATCATAAACATGCCCAGATCTGCATCTTTCTGTGGTTGTTAAGACTGAGACAGTATTTCCAGACTTCACACAACAGTTTTGTAACAACATACTCAAGATATACAAATTTCTTGTCAGGTGGCACCTACATAATACACTATCCATATAAAATGGTCATTAACTATTTTAATAATGCTTTAGTTCTAAGTTTCCAAGTGTGAATCATTGCTGCTTTGCTTTGTTTTTTATGTTTTATGTTTTGAAAGCGCCATGGAACCATGAAATGAGACTATGCAAACTTGGAATAGCCACTAATAAATAGAGAAAATGATCTGAAGAGTCATCAGTAAAAATGATTCATTTAATTTATTTTTTGCTAAGAATGAAGTTAGATGACACTGAATATGAAGAAGGGTATAAAATATGACCCAGAGGATCATGTTCTACACTGTTTTCTGTTTTTCTTGTCATGGCCTAATTATTGTACTTGCATTGTTTCAGGAAATGGCTGTGGACATACGCTGCTGGGAGCAGAGTCTGGCACTTTATCCTCACAGAATTACCCAGGCACCTACCCCAGCAATACCTGGTGTAAATGGAGACTTCGCGTGCCAGAGGGACGGACACTGCGGCTGCTGTTTGGAGACTTCGACATCGAAAGCAGCGCGGCCTGCGGAAATGGTTCTATTGTCATCACAGACAAGAGTGGAGAACCCAGCGTGGGTACGTTCACCTTCAATGGCGCGCTGTTTCACGTTTCTCCTGTCTCCCCGTCAGCTTTAACTGAAATTCCTGCAGATAGACCTTCTCTTTTCCATGTCATTATTGAAGTTCCCCCAGCTGTGATTGTACACACAGGGCATGCCATTCAACTGATTCACTGACGGAACAGACAAACCCTATTTTGCAACCGACGCATGCACATTTTGCAACCAGCTGTATTGGTTTGTGTCTCGGGGATATGAATACTTGACGGCACACCAAAATTAGAGGTGATAGATTTACTGTTGAATTTGCTATGGGATTCCAAAGAGCTACCGTGGTTTTCACTGGTCTTAAGCTGAGCTCTTTTTAAACGTAGATTTTCCAACATTTTGGCTCTGCTTATTACTCTACAGTAAATTGTTAGATCATCTACATATAAAGCATTAAACATAAGTGATCTTCTTTTTCAGTGTTTTCTACGACATGTGCTTTTTATGGGCCAAAACTGTATTGAAATCACTGAGACACGGGATGAAAATTGTACATAGAAGGGAAAAAAAATGTCAAAATGTCTTTAAATTCCAAGGCTTCTTCATTCTTTGTTCACTGGGTAGCTTCTCTGTATCTATGGAAAAAGCACTGTTTTGACAGCGAACAATCCAACAGGAAAGATCAAGATCAGCAATATGAGATAGAGTATTGTATCTCATATTCCAGTGTCTTTCAGAGTCATATTAATTTTTTTTAAACAAGTGCAGATAGCAGGTGTAGCCACTTCACCAAAGAAATCCTACATTTCTTTAACCTGGCCTACATTTTTGGCCCTGAAGTACCTAGAAACCTTCAAGCACCGGTGTGCATGAACTGGATACTGCTGACACCCATGTAGCATTATATCACGTTATATTACGTAGAGCATTATAACACTAGGAAAGAGGTGCCTGATCTAAAACAGTGACTTTTAAACAATTTTCACCTGACCACATGGATAAGGGAAAAAATAAATTATTGTCACATGAGGCAAAGAATTAGTTTTGTCCCCTTCATGATTAGAGGTGTACACGAAAGAATAAACGAACTGGACTCTATAACTATGTGCCAATTTTAAATCACGGTAGTGATACTATCATGCTCTGGGGCTGTTTATCTGCTCAAGTCACCACATAGACAGTTGAAGCTGGTCAATGTGGTGGCTTGAAGCAGTTGGGTTGCGCTCGACAAAACAATAACAGCAAACACATCAAAGTGGAAAGGCTAAAGCAGGCTAGAATTCATATTTTGTGGACGTCCCAAAGTCCTGACAATGAAATATGTGTAGTCTTTATTAAGTCAAATCTGTGCAGGACAGCCAAACTTAAACTGAATTCCACCACTTCTGCTGAGAGCACACGTCAAAACATTAAACCAGAATTCTACCAACGGCATGTTAATGTCCACTAAAAGTGTTAGGTTAATATGCAACTTGCTAAGATCACATTAAAACTTTTAACTTATGACCCTGTTTTCCCTCTATGAAAGAGTTACATTTTACAGTCCTTTCACTTCAAAAGCCTCACTGACAGTCAAGTTCCATCAGGTGATGAAGTGGCATAAAATATCTGTGCTGTGCCAATGGCGACCATTCCAGTCAGTTACCATGGTCCCACCAGAAGCGAATGTCCTCTAAAAATACATGTCAAGTCTATTTTGGTGTTGAACTTCAGTTAAACTGTGACACTTCAAGCTAGCACGAAGTCTGATACAAGAATGGCATCGAGAAACCAGTGAATCTTTTACAATAAAGCACCGTGAGCAGCTTCTAACTGGTACATCGACATTACATTTACATGCGGAGGCTGTTGGTAAACCATCCAGACAGTTTTAGATCAGATCTGAACCGTGTACGAGAAGTGAAAAACGCATTTATTTAACGCCACACCTGCTTTTTAAATGTATAACTCCGGAAAGAACAAGACATGGCGAGATGCATGTCTTTAAACGAGCAAATGACTGTGTGATTCTCATGTTCTCAGCTCTCACAAATCCAACAACCTACGGGAGAGAGCCCAGCATTGACCCGGCAGTCAAGATCAAAGTGACGTGTACGTGTGTTTGTTGTCAGGTCCAGTGTGCGGGAAGCTCGATGCATCACAGAGGAATGTGACACTAAAAAGCAACGAAGTGACGGTAACATTCAAGTCAGGCCCGCACCGTTCTGGACGAGGCTTTCTAATCTCATACGCAACAGACCAGTATCCAGGTATGCCTGTCGTTTATCCAGTCTGGTTGAACCTTTTTGGCTCATTCCTGTTATGGTGTGACGTGTGTGAGCACAGTGTATTGCGAGGGCTGTGCGATTAATCAATTTAAAATCCAAATCAGATTTATTTGTCAAGACAATGTTAAAAAAAAGGAAAATCAATTTCTTATTTCAACACCTCGCAAACAACTAGAAGCCTGAGTGGGAGCAGTGTGTTGCACTGCAGGCTGTACACCAGGATGAAATACAGGCTAAAACACCAGCTGCAAAGCAGGAAACGTTAGCAGCTTCATTTCCACGTGGTGTCCCGTATAGCAAGACAGACACGAAGTGGAAAAAGATCTTTTGTGGTTTTACCAAAAAATCGAAAACTGAGTTTTCAGAGAGAAAAAAATCAGGATTTTGTTTTTGTCCCAAATCGTCCAGCCCTATGCATTACATAGTTTTCTTAGGTTTCAGTTGAGATTTGTTCTTTCTGCTGTGTCTTATTGTTGCTGGGCATGCTGAGCCGCATACCTCAGCATGTATTTGTGCGCACGCAGAGAGCTCATTCAGAAGTTTACATTGATGGGATTTTAGCACATGCTTGTCTGTGAACATTTATCTACGTATATGTGTGTGTGGATGTGTATGAGTCACTGCTTATTGGTATTCAACCTCCATCTGCATTTTTGCTCTGACATGTTTACTGAGAAAAAAAAGAGAAAAAAAGAGAGAGAAAAAGGAACTTAATCCATCCAGTCTTCATCGGCCTGACAATGACTTCATGCCTCCCGTGGTAGAAGGCATGACAGACCAGAGTTTGACTGAAGAATATAAGATGAAGTGCTATACATACCCCGTATTAGGTTAATCAGAACAGGATGCAAAAGTTAAGGTTCTTTCCACATAAGACTGTAATCGCCACACAGACTTGTTTACTGTGAACTCAAGTGCATAATTAGAGATAGTCTCCTTTTCTCAGTGTAGTGGATGCATCATGGTTTCCTGTTTGTCACTGAGTTGTTTATAAATATCCAGCAGTGTCTGCAGCTTAGGCCATGTGCAGTTGCACAAACCACTGCCTGTTAACTGATCAGACGGGAAGCGTTCACCTTACTCGTGAACTGTGACGAAGGGGCAGCAACAAAGGGTTCAGTCACATTAGCAGGGATGGCCGCCCATTGCCTAATATAGCACACTTGAAACATGCCAGAATGTCTCACACAGAATCTGTGTTTGTGCAGTTGAGTGAAACATTGTGGGGGTTATTATGAAAGCCTGAGACAAAGGATCCCATACTGTCCAAGTCCGCCTACACGTTTTAAGAAGGTGCGCATTAATTCTGGCATCTCCTTCTCTTTCCAGATCTCATTTCTTGTTTACAAAGAGGATCTCACTTTAGCTCGCAGCTTTTGAGGTAAGCAGTTGTCTGCATCTCCCTGGGTAGTGTGTTTTCAGGGGAGGCGCAAGTGTTTCTCACATGCTGCGTTGCTTCTTCTCAGCATGTACTGCCCCGCTGGATGTAAGAATGTCACGGGGGACATTTGGGGGAATTCTGAACAGGGCTACAGAGATGTAAGCATACAAAATGGGATTCTGTCCAGCTGTGATTTATTTATTTATTTATTTATTTAAAACACATTAAGGCATGACATTGTGCCATACCTCCACTTTGCCACAGACCTCAGTCCTGTGTAAGTCCGCAGTGCATGCTGGAGTCGCATCTGATAATGTGGGAGGTCGCATCGCTGTGAGTCGAGGGAGAAGTCTCACACTGTATGAATCCACCTTTGCCAACGGAATCCTCTCTAAAACGTGCGTCATTGATAATTGCATTCAACATAATATATCACAGTAAAGTACACCGGTGGCCAGGTTGACCTTTCCTTCGTGCTCTTTTGACAGGGGTTCGTTATCTGAGAAGAAGCTGCTTTTCAGGAAAGGTATGAGCCAGTCGTGACATATGTACCTGCATGCTAAAAGAATTGCCTCCAACATCACACTGCTAACACACATCGTTTATTTCTCAAGACAAGCCGCTGTGTTTAAAAGTTTGCAAATGAAATTTTCCTTGCTATCGCGGCAGCCGTAAACATTGACTCAACCGTGGTCCTCATGGAACACTAACCTGCATGTTTTAGATGTTTCCCTGCTCAAGCACACCTGGCTCTAATTAGTGGGTCATTGACAGACTTGTGTAGACCTTGAAGACAAGCTGATGGCCATCCAATCAGATGTGACTGAGCAGGGAAACATCTAAAACACCCAGGACAGTGTCCCTTGAGGACCAGGGTTGAAAAACACTGCTTTAGAGTAATAAAAAAAAGAAATCCCAGCTTCTTGATTTATTCAGTTATTAACACAGTTACATAATGGAACACTTTCATAAGTCAATCCTTTCCTTTTGCTCTTAAACAGAATGTAACAACATCCTGACTGTCTCTGGCCTGAATGCCTCATCTTTCTGGGACAAAAACACTCAAGAGCACAGAATGTTCTCATCCTCCAGAAACATGGAACCCAGCCATGACTTCCTACAGTGGACAGCAGACAGTAGTGATCCAAACCCATGGTTAGAGGTAGAGCTGGTTAATAGAAGCACTGTTACAGGTATTTATATTTATGCTTTAAAAAAAACCACTTCTGAAAGAAGTTAAAATGTTATCTGTTTACTCATACTGTAAATTCTTTACTGAATGCAATGGTGAGCTGTTAAAAAAAAACACACTACACTTTTTTTTTTTTTTTTTCCAGGGATTGTAACAGCAGGATCTTTTGAGTATTACATAGAGTCCTACAGTCTTTACTTCAGCAAGGACAGAAAGAACTGGAAGCCTTACAGGGGCACACTGAGCAAGGAGAAAAAGGTTGGCGTTCTAATGTAAACTCTGCAGTCTGTTTCACTCTGAACCTCCTTCATGTCTGAAAGAGCTCTGTTGTGCTTTTCTGTAAAAAGTTGTTACCACAGTGTAACAAGGTCAGATTGTTAGACCGAGGTCAGATTAGTCAGACCTGGGTCAGTATAGCTCAAGACTATCTGAACTACTGCTATGAATTCTATTCAGTTCATTTGTATAGTGCAAATTTATAATATCTCAGGTCATGTGTGAAGCAGGAGATTAAACAGGGCATGAGGCCTGACGAGTCATCTGTAAGTTCATTTCCTGTTCTTTATGGTACCCAGGTGTTTCAGGCCTACACCGAAGGCCACCTCAAGGTGCTCAACACTCTGTTTCCTCCTGTGGTGGCTCGATTTGTTCGGCTGCAGCCATTGAGCTGGCATGGAAGAGCTTCAGCACAGGTCCAGGTTTTGGGCTGTCCTGCTGCAAAGGCCACACCAAGATCAATGCCATCTGAGGGTTAGCATAAGCTACTAGATATCTGATATGCTCTGTGCAGTTAAATGCTATTGGGTTAAATGAGATGCGGGACATTAAAGTTTTTCTGTCCTTGTGCCTTACGAACAGAAACTTCCTCCAAAGTTAACATGGACACCCTGTCCCCACACCCGTCTCCCAACGCCACAGAAAGCTCGGTGATAGTGGAAACAACACTAAGTATGTATCATCATCATCTTATATAAATGTGTGAAATTGAATACCAGTATTTAGTGAAAAATGTTAAACTATACAGTGTATACTAACATTTTTCACTAGTTTCATCTCATTTTGTACGTTGGGTACATTTAGCATAAATTCCACTCTTTCCTCGCACATGTTCAGCCGTTTAGTCACTCAGACACTTCCACTCTTCTAGGCTCCAGTCAGCCAGTAATAGTGGCAGTGGGAGTGGTGCTGGGGCTGATAATGTGCGGGTGCTGTTTGCTGGCTGGAGTCCAGTGGAAGCGAAGGTACTGTACATTCATACTGCTGGACCCTTCTGTGTACATTACACACGTTTGCTCATGTTTACGCTTGTGATTTATTATTCATCTCCTGATTAGTTTTCTGATTTATCATTTTGCTGCTTACGTCGTAAGCATTTACAGTGCAACGTTACAAGCACTACCTACATTGCCCAATACACTGTAAACAAAGGCCTGATAATGTCTGTTTATATGAGAGCAAAAATAAACAGAAAGGATTATTAAAATAGGAGCCTACTATCTTTCATCCAGTCTGTTAGTCACTAACAGAAACTGTATTTGGTTTGTAAAATAACTTTATGGTTGTGTTCATCTTCACTATATAGGAAGAAGGACGCTCAAATGAAGTACTCCTTACCCACAGGTAAGTCCAGCACTCACATTTTCAGACATTCATTTATTAATTTATTTTAAACTAATGTTTTAAACCTCTCACTGTGCATAGGTCAATTATGTCAATCAGCTTGTCAGAGTTGTAAGGCCAAGAATCAACCATGTCCACCATCAGAGCTCATCTACCCGCTGCAGCGAAATGCCAATGATGCCCTACCTAGCCCGCCTCTTAATGGTAAGAACTGATAAATAATCGATTGTTTTCTTTCTGTTTTTTTTTTGTTTTTTTAATTCAACTGAACACTGCTGCGTCTTTGTTTTTCCCTGCTCTGTCTCTGGCTTCACTGGTCAGCTCATGCCAGGGCTGGCAGCGAAACAGCTCTCTGCAGGCTGTCCTTTCTTTCCCCGGGCTCAGCCCATCACCCAGTCACAGTATAAACATTCCTTTCTTTGGTCCGCAGAGCCTCTCTCAAAGACACCCTTTAATTGGAGCTCGATAAAACCTCAGCCTAACCCCTCCTAAACCAAGTCTCATCTTGGTCGCTCTGATTCCCTCCTCCCACAAGACTGTCCTTCACTCAGACATGCAGTGATAAACAGTCTTTTAACTGCCGGATATACATATAAATATATATATGATTTGACATTGCAGCAGATGCTAGTTCTCCACGTCTACCTCTTTGTGTCTGTATGAGAGTGAGTATCCTCTTCTCAAGGCACATGCTTTTCAAAAAGAAAAAAAGCTGTCAGTGTCTAATTAATATAGCTTTTCAAACTCTTGAGTTAGTTCTAGGCTTCCCACATCACAATCTCCTCAGCAAGGAGGAAATGTTTGTGGAATCTAGTTGGATGGAAGATCTACATTATTGGAGAAAACTTTGCTTGTATGAGCTTCATCAGAAAAGCATGTCTCTTTAGAATTTTCCCCATAACTACTGATTCTACTGTGTTATTGCTGTCAAGTATAGATTTACTTGATACAAGAGTGGAGGCACAATTTCACTTGACATTTGAGTCATCAGAAGGAAACCTCTCCTCTGTGCTCCTCGTCTGGTAAATACAAATCGCATCACGATGAAACCACCCAAACCAATCCAGTTCAAATGCCCAAACCTGACTGGTTATATACGGTATATTAAATTGCATTAATTTGATCGTGTCTACCTGATTGTGCGGAGTATATAAATTGTGACATCGTGTAAAACTTGCATTAACTTTTATGCAGGCTTCATCCCAGTCATCCGTGTGTACCGCTGCATCTACAAAAGTAACAGAGGATTTGATTACTGTTTTCCTTTTCCTTCCAGACTATGCCGCGCCTGCTCCTTCAAATGTTGGGCATAAGGTCGGTTCAACATTTAGACCTTCCTCTGATGATGACTATACCACCCCCTTCACCTGTGTCCATTACGACACTCCTGGCAATCTCCCCGAGTATGCCGAGCCTCTTCCTCCGGAGCCAGAATACGCCACCCCTTTCAGTGAGCTGCCGTCTGAGCCCAAGTTACCCTGTCTGACAGCGATACCTCACAGCAGTACACACAGACCTCCTATTCCACTAACCTCCACAGACGTCAGGACAACACCCAGCAACAGTCAGTATGACTGCCCCTCACACAGGATTCTGTCCAATGGTTACTGCACTCCTGCTGTACACACTACTGGCCCTCGACCGCTCAGCGCTGTGTATGCAGAGCCACGGTCAAGTGACTCTTTGCCACAAAAGCACACATATGAGGAGCCTTTGTGAGAGCAGTAAGCTCAGACATTTGGACGAGAAGGCTCACCTGAGCCTTGCTGGGACCAGAAGAACACTTGGAGTGATCTCAAAAGTACAGTATGCTGGACAGAGCTGTCATCAGTGCACTAATACAGACAGACTGTTGTATCCAGAGATCACAAGTCACAGGGATTTTATCAGGGTGCACTACTCAGAACACCAGATTATCTGAGAGCCATATGGACTTAAATATAACCTTGCAAGAATTATGTGTTTGTACAGTTATTTTTTATGATGCACAAAGAAAATACAGGTTCGGTTGTGAATTAGAAATACTTTTTCTGATCAAATGTTTAATCACAAGCTGCACTTTCCAAAAACACATACAGAAATGTATCAATCTATTTAACAGGTTAATGCAAAATAGTGGACTGAATGTTTCATGTCCTCACAAAACATTGTTTTATTCAATGTAGAATTTCAACTATTGTTCACTGTAAATGGTACACTGTAACAAGGTGATGTTATGACTGCTTATAACCACTAGGTGGCTCTAATGAGCTTCAGACAGCTAACAATAACTTATTGTATAACTGTGTGCTGGTTTTCATGCTTCATCATCTTCTTGTAACAAACAGTAAAAAAAAAAAATTACATTAAAAACTGCTTGGATTGTAGTACAACAAAGAAGTGCAAACACAAGGTGCAATAGGAAAGGACTACTTTTACTTTTCACAAATAATCACTATTAGAAAGCCTTGGCTATGATTTGTGGCCCTCATAGTAGTAGGCATTTGCCTCTGCGCAGCACTCACAGAATTAAGCTAAATTAACTTTGTAGGGCTTTATTATTAGTATTAATGAAAAATACTTTCTCCCCCAAAGATAACTTTGTTTTTCCAAACACAAGACAACCATTTTATGAAGTGATGAACACACTGGTCCTCCCTTCTTTATTAAAAATGTTACTGAAAAGCCCTCAAACCAATTCCTCCAAAAAAGAAAATAAATGAAAATAAAAAATATGCAAAGTTTAAACAAGTGCTATGCTGCCATCATAAACCAAATGGAATACTTCTTCCACTGCTGTGTAAGCTTCAATAAAACACAATGAGCAAAAATAACTGGATTGGCATATTTAAGCGGAACAAGTGGATAAGGTTATTTTAAATCAGAAACCACCTGTTACTGAAGTCACAATTGCAATTTCCCTTTACACACTGAAACAGTTGTAATGATTTACACTGTAGCAGAACTGTGCAAATATCGTCCAAACCTTCTTTGAGTAAAATTATTTTTAAGGAGTTAGGGTTCCCTCCTTATTAGTCCTAGACGCGTTGAACTTTTTTTTCCCCACAGTTTTCTTTTTGTTTTTTCATTTTCCATATCATCCCAACTCTTTCTAATTTGGTGTTTTGACATCAATATAATTCACTCATTCACTGTGATCATTAACTTCCTCATTTGTGCGCAACTGTTTCCTCTGCTCTTCCTCATCAGCATCATCTTCCTCCTCTTCCTCTTCCTCCTCCTCCTCCTCTCTCCCCTCATGTGAATAGTGCACCGCCGTCTGGTGTCTGTTCCTGGACGGGGCATCTTTAAAACGCAGGCCACAGTCCTCGCATGCGTACATTCCCTCGCTGTGACTGCCTTCTCTCTCTGCCGATGATTTGCTCTCATTTCTGCAGAGCTGAGTGGAGCCACACTGAGCTGCATTCAACTCTGGAGAATGAAGAGACTTTGAGGCTGTGTGTGAGGCGCTTTCTGGGTTTTTATGCATTCCTAACCCTACATTGGTTGAAGGCAAAGTCCTTGGACGGCCAGGGGAGCAACTCGAAGCCTTTGGATAGGCACCCATGAGTCCCGCCTCTCCAGTGTGTTCAGGATTCAGTCCGTGGACTGTTCGATAGTGGAAGCGGATTCCAGAACGGTTGGAAAAGCCCTTCCCACAAATCCTGCAGACAAAGGGCCTCTCTCCTGTGTGGATGCGGGTATGGATCTTCAGAGCCCCTGACTGAGTGAAACATTTGCCACACTGTCCACAGCGATATGGCTTTTCTCCTGTGTGGATCCTCTGGTGGGCCCGGACCCCTGCCAGATTAGGAAACCCCCTGCCACAGAAGCCACATGAATACGGTCTTTCACCTGTGTGAATCCGCCTGTGGACCTTCAGAGCTCCAGACTGACTAAAACTCTTCCCGCAGTCAGAGCAGGAGTAGGGTCGGGCACCAGTGTGCACATTGAGGTGTATGCGGAGGTTGCTGTGAGAGTTGAAGGCCCTCCCACACTCCGTGCAGAGGAAGCCTGGCGGTTTGTGGGCATGCTCAGAACGCTGGTGCTGTAGTAGCTGTGACGGTCGGTTAAAAGAGGCTGTGCAGTGCATACAAGGATGCAGAGCCAAAGAGCTCCTGCCCCTTTCCTCTTGTTGCTGTGCTTGTCTGTGCCGGCTGTGGCAGACCTGCGAACAGGTAGGAAGGGAGCACTGGCATGGCAAACAGGGAAAAGAACCTGAAGGTTGGGGACAGGGTAAGCAGGATGTTAAGGCGCAGAGGTGGTGATGAAAATGGGTGTGAGGAAAAGAAGAACTGCTGCCTTTTTGATTAGTCAGGGCCTGGGTGCAGGGTTGTAGGCCACGATGGCAACACAAGCAGGGAAACATTGAGAGATGGGACAAAGAGCCTGAGGATGTCCGAGGAGTGTCAGGGTTCTGGCCTTGAGTCCCTCTGTCTGCATCATTACTCTGTGCTTGGCTGGTTGGCCTTGACTCCAGCTGAGACGTGGTGCTGCTGCTGGGGACAGTGGTGTCTGGTGAGCACATGCTGAGGCTGAGGTCTTTGGGTTGGCATGCTGCCTCTGAGAGCAGTGATAATGGCAAAGATTGTCTGGGTGCTAAAGTCTCAAAGGATGGAGGGGGGCTGGAGTATGGGCAGCCAGGGCAGGTGCAGACATGATGTGCATCAAGACCTGAAAGACAAATGGGAAACCAAAGTTTTACTCTTTTTTTGTTTGTTTGTTTTAAGGTGTGGGTGAGGGAGTAGCAATATCTTCATTTGGAGCGCCTACCTTCTCCTCTTTCTATGGCCTCTCCCCTCCTATGTGAAGCCCCAGGCTGGCTGTGTTTGCCTTGGGCTGCTGGTCTGTTGTCCTGGGGAGGTCGAGGCAGCTGCATAGGTTCAAGTGAAGACGCTTTGAGTCCCAGAGCAGCACCAGCAGCAGCAGCCACGCCCCATGCTGCGTTCAACACATCTGGCTGATTTTTAGGAGGGTGTCCGTGTCCGGATGTGAGGAGGTCGCCAATGAACTGATGTATCTCCATCCAGGAGGACTGAGACTGCTGCGAGAAGCAGATAAAGAACGACGATAAAGGCTGTCTGAGCACGATCTATATTACTGAGCTAAAACTGTCCACTCTTCTCAAAACAGTCTGATGAACAGACGGCAACGCCACGTTTTTATGAATCAAATGCAGGCCTCGTCTACTTACAAGATCGGCACCCTTCTCTTTGTCCATTTATGCACACAAAGGTTGGCGCCGACGACAGCGACTTACAACTTCGATTTTAATACGGAGGGCACTGTGTCTTAAAACAACGGAGATGACAAATAAAACCAGTTTGTTAGGACATAATTACCACTCGACTGTTGATCACTGGAAACGTTGACGACAACGTTTCATTTCCGGGTTTTAGATCACATGGCAGACTTTCTTTTTTTTTTTTTTTTAAATGAAAATAAATAAATGTTGGAAAAAATGCTATATAACAGTGCTTTATGCTTTAAACGCCTATTTTTTAAATAATTTTTTAAACGGGTTTTCTCGAAAAGTGACCTAGATTAAGGAAACGTCTCAATATATATGTTAGCCAAGTGCTAACTGTGGCTAATTGCTAACCGAAAGCTAACTGCATGCTAGCTTTTACTAATTCATTTTGCCCGACAACCCACAGCCGTACGCGTCATGGACTGACGCTGCCTATTGTTACAACTGGTAGAGGTGTAATTGTGAATTTTATATAATTATGTAATTACAAGACTCTGTCACACATTAAAAATACTTGCTTTCATATACTTTATTCATCCCCCAGAGGGAAAATTCCAGTGTCATAGAGTCATACAGTGGAATGGAAAAGGGAGTGTAAAAGTACAATAAATTATATCCATCAATACACACACACAGCAACAGAGTGGGATGGAGAATAAAAAGACTATACAGTGCAGGGAGAGGTTAAGCCAACCTGCTGTTATAAATACTTTATCTTATTCTTATTAACAAAAACAGACATAGAGTATGGCATACTAAATGAATTAATTTATAATTCATTAAATTTAATGAAGAAACAAGTTTTATTGTTCATTTGAACTTATTTCGCACACATACAGAGAGAGAGCTAAAACCCTTGAACTCCAGGGTAGTTAATTTTGCGATGTGGTGCAGCTGTACTTTGTGAAATACATAGACAACAAAGGACAAGTATGAAATAATGGTTCTCAATTCAGAATTGAATCTTTTATTTCATTTTATTCTTATTTTCGTGTTGTGATAAAAAATGTCCACTGGTTAAATGAAGTCTCTCTGCAGTGTGTAAGCTAAAACTCAGATATAAGTGCTCTTGTGTTATGAGTGGCACAATACAAATAAAAATAATACAAATAAAACTGAAATGAACTGATGGATAACGGGCTGTTTCATCACGCAAAATAGATTTGGGGTTTAAAATTTAATTAAACTGCTTTATTTTAGGGACTTAGTGAAGGGAGGCCATTTTTGACCCTTAGAAAAAGTGATCAAAATAGGGATTCAAGTGTTACAGCACTTAATCCTTCTCTTTTTTTCCAAGACTTTCAAAAATAGTGAAATAGCACATACAAGCTAAAAACTTACGTGTTTATTGTACGTTTTTACCTGTGTAGAGACAAAAGAAAAGTAGCCTCCTATTAGTATTACTATTACTATACTATACTATTCTGTAGGCATCCTCACTGATAAATTAAATTTGTAATATACTGTGCTTTAGTTTTACTTCAATAATCACAGAGGGAGATCATCCAGTCCCCCGCAGAAACAGCCGTCAACCACGCAAGTCAGAGTCTAAGAAAGGTCCTCACTTCCACCAGAGTTTGTTAGTCAGTCCATCCACAATACACAACATCCATGCTGGACATCAGAGAAGGAGGGGCCGTCCCTCAGGTAACGCAAGTCGTGAAGATACCCCACGGAAAAGAGGCCTCCCTAAAGGCTCACCCAACAAAGATAGAAGTAAGGAGCTCGACAGCACACTCCCCAACCAGTCAAAAGCAGAAGCTGGTTCGCTCGGCATCTGGATGGAAAGTGAAGCAGAGTTAGAAAAAGAGATGGAAGTGAAGCCCGGCGTCAAATCAACAGCCATTAAAGGTGGAGATCCTACAGAGGAAACTTCCATCGATCAGGGTGCAAACTTTGACATTAGTGATCAAGTTTGATGAAGAACCTGATCAGACCAATTTAAAAAAGTTGGTGTTGTAATTACTGTTAAAACACAGAAAACATTTCTTGTCAATTTTCAGCTTGCTATTTTTTTTAAAACATTTTGTCAGTTGGCTTGGTTAGATATCCAGAAGATCCTCTGTTTTTCTCCTAACTTGATTTTTTTTTTTCTTCAAAGAAAAACTTTTATTTCTGTCATCAGACTGAGCAGAGGTACTAAATGTTTTATTAGAGCTGGCATGTGGACGTTCTTACTGTCGATGGATGATTCCAGTTTTCATTTAGCTTTTAGATGTAGTGTTGTGCATTTAGTTATAGTAAAACGGTTGAAGAATGATTTGAAATAATTAAAAAAAAATGTAAACAAAATTGGTAAAACACGTCAAACAATACACGTGTACAACAGTGCAGTATTTTCTTTTCTTTTCTTTTTAATTTTCTCTTGTATGTCTTCAGTTTAGTCTCATTTTATGACAAATTGAAGTTAAATACAAAGTACATTTGGGGCGTCTTTTTTTTCTCTCACGGACTTACATTTTAAAATCAACAGTAAAATCCTGTGACATCAAATCATCAACATTTTGTCTGTTTTGAAGAAGAGGCCAATAATTTGTGAGAATACTGTTGAAATGAAATGAAACGTTCTTGCTTTTTTTTTGTTTCCAATAGAGTGGTGTTTATCTTTTGTTCCACTGCATTATTTACAATTATAGTTCTCAAGATACGGTTATTAGGACAGCAGGTGGTCTTTAGCGAGTTATGATCATTTTTGTGTCAGCTCCAGCTTCACCAGCCCTGTTTGTGACTTGAATGACAGATTATGCACCTGAGTCATTGTTGATTTGAAGATGAATTTGCTCCAAACTATGAAACCTAATTTACACACAAGGAAGCAGTGTGTTTGATGCCTTAAACTACATCTACAGATGTGCGTCCATTAACTCAGTTAACCTATTAGAATGACATCATCACCCGGGCTTTCCCAAATTGCTTTAGACAAGGCAAGTTTATTTGTAGAGCACAATTCATACACAAGGTAATTCAAAGTGCTTTACATCTACATAAAATCACAAG
>JBAMYA010048546.1:0-34003 GCA_037176975.1 Arrhamphus sclerolepis | reverse complement strand
GTACGTCTTTCATACACCCTGGTCTTGGGACATTCAGCACTTCCTGCCTGTCCTACATACACATGAATACATGTGTTTCATACTAAATATACCATACGTAGGCTAAAGCTCCTCACTTACCTGGCATAAGTACAACTCTTCAGTGCTTCAACCACTAAACCTGCCATGTGGTTACTATGGTGATTATTCCTAGTCCATGCAGTGTACGCCATTAACCATTTACCAAACCAGGCTCTTGTCATCTTTATTCATAGAAAGAGGGGAAGACATGCAGGCCAGGAATTGAACCATGGCCCGCCTGCTTAAACCACCAGACTACGCAGTGGCCACCAGCTATTTTTGTCTGTGAAAGAGTCCGAGTACTTTGTTAGTGTATTGTACTTTAGTAGAAATTCAAGCATCTGCACTCAACTGTGTCAACACTAACGTTTCAGTAGCAGTTCAAGGTTACATTTATTCTACCATTCATGTTGAGCAATTAAAACACAATCCTGACTTGGTAAAAGTCTGATTCTTTTGGTTCACATTCATAACTACAAGTGTCTTGCATCAGACTTTCCTGTGAGACCACACTGAAGTGAAAAATTTGACCAAGGCTGTAAACAAGCAGTTCAAAATGGAAGCGATCACAGAGATGTAATTAGTGACATTTATCTCCAGAGGATGCAGGCTTGCCCAAAGATTAAAGAGGAGAAGGTTGTGTTTTTGTAATTCATACACTTCCGATCCTTTAATTATCTTCAGAACACATGAATATGAATATTTCATCATCAAGCTGTAGCTTAGAAATCATTATAAGTGTGTGTGTGTGTGTGTGTGTGTGTGTGTGTATGAATGCTGATATATCTGTTACCTATATGTTACCTATATGTTACATGGCCATGTATCAGATGTATGTCAAATCTAAGTTATAAACAAATGTTGATGAAAAAAAGATGAGGAGACAAACTTATTTTATCGAGTGACTACTAGAAGCAGTGGCTGCTGCTTGTGTGCAGGGATGTGTGCGGGTCATGATGCTTTTGCTCTTCTGTCTCACCAAACTCCCACCAGTGCAGAACTGGGACGAGTCGCATGTAAGACGGTTCAGACTGAAGTCACATTGTACAACATCAGATCTGTATCCAGATATAAGACCACATGTGAATCGGTCCAGGTCTTTCTTATTTTACCTTTGCTGTTTGTACTGTCATTAAAAACAAAGCACAACAAAAAAAAAAAGTCTTATTTTAAAAAGAAATCACAGTTCTATTTCCATGTTGGACAAGGGTTTATCTCCAGGGGGCTCATTCTTTGGGGGTATTCACACCAGAAGGTCTGTTAGTCCACCTGCTTTGGTGCGGACCAAATAAAGTGTTTATCTTTTTCTTTGATGTGGTTGGCTTTCACATTGTGGGTTATTTCAAGTGGACCAGAGTTTGTAAACAAAAACACGTGTCATTCAATCATTGGACAGAAACGTGGGGGCGGGGTAAAGCAGAAAGCCCAAAGTGGTCACGGAGATTTTGTTTTGATATGGTTTATACAGTTACAGATGTCTGCAGGAAAGTTTGAAGAAGAAGAGTTTTCTGAACATGATGCATCTGAACATCAGCATTTTTACGTGTTTTTTTTCTAGCAGTTTTGCTATACGAACATCTGCCCAGATGTCCAAGAGGCAGTGTGTCTCCTCGGAGCTCCAAGTTTACACGCAGCTCATTTCTATCATTGGCTACACATCTGTGTGTGTTATGTAGCTGAGCTATCCAAACAGTTATTTCTCATTATGCAAAACAACCACAAGAAATTTAAAAAGCGATGCTTTTTGCAGCTGGGTTGGATCGAGGTCGGGCTGCTTTCACATCTTGAATGAACCACACCAGGGTTGGTCTGGAACTGCTCTTTTCTTTTTTTTTGACTGTACCATTATTCATTTAGCAAAAAGAAAATGAAAAAGAAAAAAAAAATTAAATGGACAATACTAAGTACCCCCATGATTCACATTTAGCAGCAGTAACTTGAAACAGTGATTATCTGTACGCATTTTTGTCTCTTTTAGCTCTTTCCTTCTTTCAGCAATTCTGCAGTTCAGTCAGGTTTTTGGGTATTTTCTTATATACAGTTCACTTAAGGTGTGTATCTGAAACACCAACACTGAGACTGTGTTTCAATCCAAATGGTGATTTGCTGATGTGCTTCAGATCATTGCGGTGTTGCATTTTCCACTTTCAACCACACTGTTACCACTAACTTCACTGGTATACAGAGGTTAGGTTGACTGAGGTTCAGTAGCATCAAAACAACCCAAATCTACAACCCCAAATAAACTGAGGCCTGAAGGATCTCAGATGCAGCTTCATGGTTTGTTTTCATTTCTTTGAGCACTGAGTCTGATCTTGGGAGTAAACTCCTGTCCAGACTGACAACTGTCACCTGTTAATGTTTTCCCAAACTCAAAATTGATTTAAACAATTGTAAATGGTTTTGTAAAACGTTTCCAGAGTGACATGAAGCATCAAGTTCTTCTCTAAGACCATCATGTGTGTCCTTCCCTCTTGGCATTGTGTTAAAATGCAGCTGAATGTTCCCGACCAGCAAACTGGCAAAACAGCAGCTTTTATAGAGTCCAGCTGCCTGTAACCGCCTTTATGTTTTTATACACAAAACATTTGATTAAACGAGGGAGTACTAACTTCTGAGCACGATTGTAATAACAGGAAGCATCTTTACGTCTGGACGGTGGATAGTTTTGGTCTCATGTCTTCTTAGACATGTAAGAACATTAATGAGCTTCCAGAAAATACACGTCATGAATTCGATGACAGCTAACTTCCCACAATGTTAATATGACTTGACAAAGTTTCTAAAACCGCCATCACTACTTATGATGAACTCACATATAATCTGTTTACTAAAATTACACAAGTTTTTGCTGCCAAATGAGAGAAGAGAAAAGTTATCTACTTAAGAGGAGTGACTGACTTAAGAAGACTCCCCTCTGGTGACAGAAGACAGAAAGCATCATGGTGTTCTGCAGAAGAATGAGCCAAACCACTTTCAGCAATCTGGAACCATGTCTGGTGACAAATAACCCAAAGTTGTGTCCATGCCACAGGCGTCCATTTTTCAGCAGCTGCTCTTGACAGTTAACACCGATTATGCCTTCCCACCAATACATTAAACTGACAAGTACACAAGTAATGAAGCGTGTGTGTGTATTAAGGCCTTATCATTGTTAAAGAGAGAAAGGTTTGCATCTTCATGTCTGTGGAGTAAGATTCAGGGCTTTTGGATGTGAAGGTGCCATCTCTGTATACGGGTAAATGGCTAATTATATAACAGCTAAAGCATTTCACTGAGATGCTTAGAAGCTTTTATTTTAATTGCATGCCACCTGTGACTGAGCTACGGAGGAATCGATGTGCTCGAGGCTGGCCGAGATGGAAGAAATACGGCTCGGTGTCAATCATTTCACAACGATCCACCTGCCAGCAGTGAAATGTCAAGTCAGCCACGTGTGACAGTCTCTCATCACGTTCGACAGTCTGGACAGCAGATTTTTCTCACATGGTCTGGTGAAATATGTGGTTCAAGAGATTTTGGATGATGATCAAGTGACAACTTACAAGGTCAGTCAGTAAACCTCTATAAGTTACAAGTTGACAACACATATTCCTCTCCATGCTAGGAAGGCATGGAGAGGGTAGCTGCTGGGTTGCTATGGCGTCAGTTCAGAATCTATTGTACAGCGAATCCAAATCCAAAATCTGAGAACCAAGAAAACAAAATCTGTAATCTATATCATTAACATGGTGTGCATAGCACACACATTTTTTTGTGACAATGGTGTTGGAAGTGTCCCGTAAGTTCTCCACTGCCTTCACTGTGAGTGTTTGCAATCCTGGCTTTGTTTTATAGAAGCAGCTTCTGAAGTTATGCTGTATAGTCCGGCCAGTTCTAATAGCCTGATCTTAAAATTACTGTAGGGCTTGACTATTGTTAAAGTCAACTCATGTAGCGTTCAGTAGTCATTTGAGCCACCAGGGGGCAGTAAAGGTTGCTTGTGAGCACAAGTCAATTACAAGAGGGACTGTTGAGACCCACTGGTTTGGCAGCTCATATTCAACATGGAGAACATTTTAACTTTCTTACTCTTATGTTTTAGGTCTCCCCTCTTATCAGTTTTAATAATGCGTAAAAAAAATACAAAAGCATTAATTATCAAGCAGCCTTATTAAGAAGAGGTTTAGTGCAATCCATGATGCCACGAACAGAACCACAATGCAATTCAATATTGATGGTGGATAAACACCTCGCTACTGCCTCGAGGGCCATTCCTGATGCCGACCCAACTGAAAACACTGCCCTGAATTATTTTCATTTGTGCCTGCACTTTTGTGAGGTACAATAATTAAAATACATCTTTTTTGAAATCTCTGAAACACATAGCAAAAGTTCCGTTGCCCGCTGGTTATTTTAATGCAAGAGAAGAGAGAACATCTGCTGCGACTGAAAACTTAAACGTCGTCCATTCCTGTGATTTCATCTTTTGGGAATTCAGTGGTAAATATCCGTGCTAGAAGCTCCTTTAAGTTGCACTGCACCGCATAACTTTGAACAAAACACACAAAGTTAAAATGCAGTTACACAAGCTCAGAGATCACATAAAAATGATCCCTATAAAATCTCCAGGACAGAGAACTTTAAGCCCTGGTTCCAAGTTAAGCTTTTATTTTCTTCTATCAGTCCTAAAACCAACAGTTATAAAATTGTCTCTTACGTTACGCTCATTCTGAAATGCGTGTCAAATCAGCGCCATGTCCATCAACAGCAGAGGAGGCGGGGCATAGCTGAGATCTAGAAATTTACTTTATACGTTGTTGCCAGAGCACCAAACACTGCTGATAAATGCAGTGTTGTCAACTCAACAACCTTATTTCTACATTTAGTGAGTATTCAAACCCTCTAGTGACTTTTTTGGGGAGAGGGAAGCAACTGGCATCAACAAATCTAATGACTTTTTCTCTTGTTATGGGGGACTTTTTGGGACTGAAGTGAAAGCATGTATCGTTACGCTTCTCAACCAACAGGGGGCTGCCGTGAGTCCTTCCCCATCCGAAAGCACTGATAATGGGACCAGTCGTCAGCAGGCTCCTCCTGATCCTCCTCTGAGGGAACCTGACTACTAAAGTGTTCATCACGACCCTCGATGGAGACATTTCAGAATATGAACACCATAAGGTAATAACAGCTGTAAGAGATGATGCACTAGACTAAGATCATCAGATTATTCAGCAGCCAATCAGCTATGAGATCTCAGCTATGTCCCGCCTCCTCTGCTGTTGATTGATGTGGCACTGATTTGACACTCATTTCAGAATTGCAATCACAAAAAGGAAAAGCACAACTGAGAAAAATGATTTGAAAAAGGAGATGGTTTTAGAGCTGAAACTGAAGAAAAGAAAAGTGTAACTTAGAGAAGATTGAACTCTGTAACAGATTTTGATTTCTCGGTTACAGATTTTGGGTTTTGATTTGCAGTACACTGACATAATGATAATAATAATAATAATAATAATAATGATGATTCATAATCATTCAGTAAGTCAATGCATGTTTTTGTTTTTATTGTCTCTACTTAAAATAATTATTCTTTTCCTTACTTTACCTTTTATTGTAATTTCATATGCATTTTTGTTTTCTTGTATAAATCTAGTGCTCGAAGTCTACATTTCGGTGCCATGAATCGTCATATTTGTATTCAATTGAAAAAAGACAAAAAAAAACATATAAACACAGATGGAAGTAGTCTTTGGTGTGTTCCACGCAACGGAGAGCAGAGACTCACACTGGAAGTGGCAGATTTGTATCAGGTTTTTTTTTCCAGTTGCAGCAACCAAATGGTAATCAATGCAGAAAACAAACCAGTATTTATGCTGCCCACTAGGCCTGGCCAAATGGTACACTTCAGTAGCAGCAGTCAATTTACTGAGCTTAATTAACCGCACTAGCTCTCAAGTTAAAACTTAATTTGACTCTTTATTCACGCTCTTTATCTTTTATCCCCCTTTCACGAACGCTTGCACTGTCAGACCTCTCATGTCAAAGGTTATTCAGAATAAACCAGGCTGTTTGGAAAGCTTAGAAATGACTACATAGTTATCAATAAACCCATCCATTACAACCACAATGAAAACCTGAGTTTTACAGGCACATTTGGGATCAAGACTAATCAGACCCTGTATGACCTCACCTCAGGCCACAAACTGTGAGCAGGGACCAAAAAAATGAGGTTGTGGATATAAGTGGCTGAAAGTAGCTGTGTTTCCTCTGCAGGGTGGCTTTGACATTCCTGGGCTCTGTACTGTATATAAGACGACTCAGTATTTAAGTCATTGTACTGTTTACATCTGATCACTGACAGTATATATATATGATCCTCAGGTCACCTGACTGGTGTATAAAACCATATTTCATCAACAAAACATGTGAAACGAGGCATAACCACTTGTAAAACACAAGTTTTTAAATTGTCTGAGGGTGGAAACAAACCCTGATGTGTTCAGGATACCATCAAAAAAAAGAACAAAGAATGTGTATAAGAAAGTTAGCACACAGATAAAGGAGATTGTTTGTGAAGGTGACTCAAATATTAATTTGTAATAAATATGTAGCTGCCTGCTCATTTTATGGCATGGTATGTTGTGTGTTTGTCTATCCATGTTTCCTGGATTTCACCTGAGGGGTTCCCTTCCTCATGGTGACCTCACCAGAGGCCTTGCTCTCTGCAACATGAACTGGGAACCCCAGTGGCATCAGCATTTTGGCTTGTTTTAGTACTTGTCAACCACGGGCAATCTCTCTGTGAAGCAAGTATCCTTGAATTGTTCAAAAATGATGATGCTGATTTGCTACCAATCCGTTGGCGGGCTGTGTGACTGGCCTACTCATGCCTGAAACTGTGCAGTGCCCTGAGAGGTAGCATGATCAAGCTGAGCTGGTTTGAGCATCTGGTCAAGATGCCTCCTGGGTGCCTCTGTTGGGAGGTGTTTCTGTTCCACTGGGAGGAGGTCATGAGGAAAACCAAGGACATACAGGAGAGCTGGTATCTGCTGGCTAGTCAGGAAACATTGTTATCCTCCTGGAGGTTACACAGAGGCAGGTGTCCACACTCTGCTTAGTCTGCAGCTGGATGGATGGATGGATGGATGGATGATGAATGGATGGATGGATGATGGATGGATGGATGGTTGGATAATGATGGATGGATGGATGGATAATGGATGGATGGATGGTTGGATAATGGATGGATGGATGGATGGATGGATGGATGATGGATGGATGGATGGATGGATGGATGGATAATGATGGATGGATGGATGGATAATGGATGGATGGATGGTTGGATAATGGATGGATGGATGGATGGATGATGGATGGATGGATGGATGGGACCAATGTGTTTGTTGAGGACATAACATCATAGGATCTCAAAAAAAAAAGCTATTTGGAAGATGATTTATTTTATTTTGTTTTGTCATACATGCCCAATAAACACTTCTAGTTTAATAAAATCATTATGAAAAAGATAGTACACAACAAACCACATATTTTAAAAACTGGAAATCATTTCATTGATTTATTATATTGAAATCATAAAAAAATAAATAAAACAAAATAAAAATCTCGACCAGTGGTGCAATGTAGAAATTCTGTGAATGTCCAGAGTATAACTGGTCCAAGAAACCATCTCGTCTCCATGGCTCGACGCTCTCAACACTCAATGATAAATTCAATAAAACAGGTGTAGTGCTGTAAAAGCACATCAGAATATGCTTTAACAGCACCACTGCTGCATTTCTTTTCCTGCTTGTTTTGAAATTCATATATAAAGTTCATTAGAAAATCGAACCATTTAATTGCATTAATGTCATACAAGATTGTCAATTTAAAAACAAAAGTGAACGATGTCATTGATATTTCAGGGATGCTGACTGGTTCACGCTGTCAACTCAAATAATGAATAATCTGTGGAAAGTAGCTGGTAGCCGCAGTAAAAACTTACTTGGTCCCAGACCCAAGGCTTTTTAAACAGTTTTATAAAGTGATTAATACTGATAACTGACTACTTTTAGTAAACTTATTTTTGTAATTTTTTTAGTCAAGCTCATTTTATGAGGTGGAACTGCAGAATTTCTTCTGAGCAGAGAGAAAGATTTGAGAGAGAGATTCAAACGGAAGTGTTTTAATGTATTTCAATTAAATTCAGTTTGTTTCCAAAGCACTAACCACTGAAAATGTCACCACAGGACACAATCCAGACAAAGTAAGCCATTCCAGTTCAAGTCCAGTTAAAATCAAACAGAATGAACAACACATTTAATCAAAATCCAGTTACAATTCATTTCAATAGAGTTCAATAATGTTTATAAAATGTATGGAAAGTTGTCTGGCTAAGAAAACCCCAACATCAAACTGAGTCTTTTATTTCATCCGCTGCATTTCCTCCAAGTCCTCAGAAGTGTA
Organism: Arrhamphus sclerolepis; assembly: GCA_037176975.1. Taxonomy (NCBI): domain Eukaryota; kingdom Metazoa; phylum Chordata; class Actinopteri; order Beloniformes; family Hemiramphidae; genus Arrhamphus; species Arrhamphus sclerolepis. The sequence goes on along the minus strand of JBAMYA010048546.1, from coordinate 25,498 downwards.
GCAGAGCCAAAATGAAATTGTCAATGGATGAACTGCTGTTGTCGTTTAAAATAAGGGGAGTTTGTGAAACGCCCAGGATGCTGTTAGAAGAGCAGAAACAAAGCATTTATCTGCCTTTTCTCCAATAACTGTTGCAGGCCTTGTGTGTTGTTTAACACGCTAATCAATCCTCTAGCTACTTGAATCCTGGGACTCCTGGTGATGTGTTAAGACTTTTGTGTGTGATAAGATTGAGTATTAGATCTCACATTATTCCTGCAACAAATTCTTTGCAACTTTGAGCTTATTTCTTTTTCTCTTTTGGTTAAAGTGGTCATCCATTTGAAGCCCACTGCCCCCTTTTTGTTGTTGAACAAAGGGCTTTTTTTCAAGTTAAAATGTCACTTTCAATGCAGTTTTACATATTAATTAAATACTTTTATTATTACAATCTGCAGCGATATCCCATTGCTGCTATTGGCAAAAGTAAGTAAAAGTAAGTTCCTGCTTCCATCCAACTGGGACAACTGTGTAAGATTCAGTGTCACACATCAACAGTGATGGAACCAGCTCACAGAGCTACAACGGACATCATGACAGCGATGAAGATGCTGAAAAGAAAGTACTAACTTACTACTAACAGTGTTAGACCTGCTGAAGACTCATCCAGGCAATAATCGTAGAAGACCACCACACTTCTTATCACGGTTCTTCACTTTTCATTCAAAGAGCTTCATCATTTCTGACTGCCCAATGTGGAGTTTTCCAAGGTTTGTAAGCTGTTCGTGTCATTTTTAAAACATTGGCCCTCACTGTCAGTAGAAGCATGTTTAGAACAAATGCTGTTGTTAGCATTTATATTTATCTGTTGTTGTTCTCTGTAATGACATCACAAACGCATGGTGGTGGTGTGGGTTCTTCTCTGCAGTGCTGTAGCTTCCAGTGCTAAACTTCCCTTTATTTACTTCCCAGACTTAGCAACAGAGGAAATAAAACATATCTTATGTGAGTTGGGGCATAAAAATGTTGAGCATGAGGAATTTTCACAGACATCTGGGCCAACTATCATTCTACCCAAGTAGCAGCTGGATAGACAAAGACCATGAAGAACAAATCTACCAGGTGGACCCATCGTGTTTGTTGCGGTCTGCATCGACGGTGTAGTTTGTGACTTATGACTTCCAGCTATAAAACAGGCTTTAAGAATACATCATCAAGCAAGAATTATGGAATTCATTCACCTGCCAAAAAAAATATTTTGATTCTACATTCCAATTCCAATTCGTCTGGTGTCGATTGCAGATCTTGTTGCGCTGTTGAACTAAGCTGATTGACATGAATCATGGTTCCAACACCAGAGAGGTCTGCTACAGGTAGCTACATTACAAAGAGAAATAGCAGACCAATAGCTGACTCTCTCTGAGCCCGCTCATCCTGTACGCACCAACGCAAGAGCTGAAGATCTTTTCCCAAAGATCTTCGGTGGCGTTCGGGCTTAATTCCAATCATTTGCACGGACTCTAGCTGGACTCAACAGCAACAAAAGCTAATTCTGAGGTGTGGAGATGTTTTGATCATGTTCATCATGAAAATAATGAGCCAGTGGGTTATGGAAAATGCAAAAGATGTGACATGTAAAGTATAAGTGATTCATTCTTGACAAAAGGCAAAAGAGCTGTGTGTGTGCGCACTTTTGAATAATGCCGGGCTGTAAACTCAAAATCATCCGTTTTTTTTTTTTCACTTTTTTTTTCACCTGGACCACAGTGCCCTTCTCTGGTTATTGCAGTAATTCAGTCAAAGCATTCTTATTTGTTCAGTTATTTTTTTTAACCATCGTCATACCAAGGAGACACTCTGGAAAAGTATTCCTTTTCTGGCATCCACCTCGGACACAATTGTTTTAATTTCTGTAGTTTTGACAGTTCTCCTTTTTTGGCTTTTTGGTGCCATCGCTTCTAACAAACTGTGGACTGCACTGCGACACTCCTCAGTAACCGCTTCATTCATTCATGAATCAACTCTGGCAAAGCGGTTTCCTTATTTGGAGAAATGGGGGCGTGGTAGTATTCTGATCACAAACTGCAATCACGCGCCTGTCAATTTAGAATTTTCCTGATCTACAAACATACGCACAATGGAAAGAACACAATTGGCCAGTGCCCAAGTTTCATGACCCCCTCGTTGATTTTGTGCATGCACTTATTTTGTGCAGGAAGTAGAAACATTTCCATGCACATATTCATGAATGAGGCCCAATGTCTGTAACGAAAATGCAAGAAATCCAAAGAAAATGGGAATTACACACAGTATTCTTAAAATATAAATCGGAAAAATAACCACACAAAAAATACATAAAAGTGGGTGTGAAGGTGACTGCCTGAAGAAAACAAATTTCCACAATCATTGATGACATGGGGCTGATATCAGGTAAAGGCAAAATCTTCAGTAAATGACAAGTGAACGTTGAAATTTTGAACACTTCTTTTATTGCATGAATTGAAAAATCAAAATGTTTGTTGCCACGAGAACTTTCCTTCAAGTATGTCAGTGGAATGGCCTGTAAAAAAACTGTTCATGACTCCAACCTTCACTGCAATAAGAGAAAGTTGGAGGTGGACTGATGAAGAATATTATAGGTTGAGAGTTAAGAACATGCCTCAGTGAATTCAAGGGCTTCTAAAAGCCAGAGCTGATGCAACAAAGGACTATTGGGGTCGTTGTGCGTTTCCATACTTTCCTCACAAGTGAATTATATTTTCTTTTCAGCTTTATTACATAAAAAAACAGACAAAAAAAAAACCCAACTGGGGCTCTCTACAGCTGCTTTCTTCTTTCCTTTAACTTCAGTTTCTTTAAGGCAGAAGTTGAGAATGTAAAATAAAAAAAATGTCTTGTGGCATATCTGTGATTTGATATATCTATCAATCATCCATCCATATAAATATATGTGTGTATATATATGTGTGTGTGTGTGTGTATGTATATATATATATATATATGTATATACACATTATGCTTATCTTATACTTTATCCAGCTGAACAAAGAAATACGTTTTTAGAAAAAAAGATGAGTGACTGAGGATTGCGTTTCACCCTGATAGAATTAAAGGATGCTGTTAAAAATTATAGGATGCTAATGAGAAGTAAGATCAGCTTTAATCACAACTCAGATAGCAAAAGATGTTCATTCAATGTTGAATTAGGGTCAAAAAGGTTGAATCCTGGTTAAGATCGATGATTGATGGTGGATCAACCATCAAACAATGGTCCAATTCTAACCAGTTAACCAATGTTGAAAAGATGTCATCGAATCAATGTCGTTTTGTGGTTGAATTTAAGGATTGAAACTAACTAAATGAAGAAGATTGAAATGGTGTGTTATGATGTAGACCTACCAGCAGAAACTGGTGGGTGAAAAAAATACATGTCAAATGAATCAGTATTGATTCCTTCACTTTGATTCAATATAAAATCAACCCAAATGTACATATAGATCCAAATTTAGATGCTGGTTGAAGCAACATTGATATAGTATCAGTTATGGTTGAAAACCTAATGTTGATTCAACATGTAAGTCACTGACCACTTTTTGTGTAATTTAAAAGTCAGGCTTCATCATGGATTCAATATTTCTGCATAACCATATTTCATTGTTGATTCACTCATACTTTGCTATGTGGGAATTCTCTAAGCCCTAACCTCAACCCTAACCGCCTCTGCCTCTGCCCTTAATGCCTTTAAGGCTTATGTATCACATGAGGGTACAAGTAATTTTTTTTTTGATCTTTAAAACAAACTTTTACTCACTTTTATTTCCAGACTTCCCATTAAATGGCTGCATATGGGCCAAAATGCTGCAATATAAAAGTGTCAGGAGTCAATAATATTGTTTTATAATATCACAAGTTTAAATGGGTAGAAAAGATACCTTTTGACTGTGTATACAATGACAATATTCTTAAAATGCTTACTTGATTGAAAACTCTAGCCTCATCTATTTCACAACACCTGATGTCATCTGAGAGGCAAATAGTGTAAATGTATGTCACCCTCGGTTACTGTGTGGTTATTTTTCAAAGAGGAATATTAACGTAGACATTGACCTACGCTTGAATGACACTGTGCCATCGCCTCGATAGATTGATGAAGCCATTAATGTTTCATATCATTTGTCTGAAAGGGGCTTTCATTAATATGACCTTAGATGGCTAAGCGATTATTTGGTTTAATTTACCTTGGCATATTCCTCATTAATGTGTCCAGTGTGGCTCAGTAGGTCATGCTCGATCTCACTTCTGTTAGTCGACCTTAAATCTGTGAATGCACAGGATTTCAGGTTAATAAGCAATACATTACACCTTAAAAAATCTTTATAAACCAGCTCTAACTCGCATTCTCTGAGTGACAGGGCAATTATTCTGTTTAGAGACAGAAGTCCAGGTTCTTGGATCCTATCAAAGACCATCTCCTGATTCAGCCACCGTACTGAATGGACTCCAGACTTGTTCACTGTTTCCAAATTCTCCAAATTACTTTGACCTATCCAGCTTCTGACAACTAGAATATTAATTTATAATATATAGATTTTGCTGGTTAAAGGTAACTCAAGTGATGAATTTGTTGGAGGAAAATAATTTGTTTGGATTATTAAATAACTGTGAAACGTGCCCTGTTGCCTCTGGTTGTGAAAGAGGGTATAAGAATAACATACTACTAACAGCGTGATAAATATTGACCTATATAATGTTAAAATATGTGCAGCCCAGAAAAATCTGCAGCCCCTTAAATCTCCCATCAGATAATTCCTCTGCAGGAAATGAGAAAGCAGCTCACTGTTATTGTGGGCTGGCTGATGTGGATGTCTATAAACTTCCTTTGACCTCAGTGAAACTGCAGCATTAATGCCTCTACGCTGCCTGCATAATTCACTTCTAAACTGAGTTTCTTAACTCCCTTTGCCTTCACAGAGTTCACAGGATATTCATGTTCCAGCAGATCCTTTCTTCGTACGTTTCTCAATCACACAGACACACATGCAAACTCAAGAACTTGCATACTCTCCTCCCTCCTCCCTTCATCCTCCCTCGTTTCCAGCCTTTGGCTGTAGTCTAGCAAAGCCAAAGCTGAACCCTACTGTTGGCTGAGGTTTTCCAGGATGAAGGGGCGAGATAAATGGACAAAATGTCTCTGCTGCCTGACAGATAACGGGGATTTTTGTAATTATAATGAAGGGCATAAGAGATTTTTGCAGACTGCAATGAAGTCAGTGCGTGTTTACATCAACAAAGCTTGGCAGCAAGCATCACTGAGGGATCTAAAGGCGAACGCCCGTGTAGCTGTTGTAACCTCGGGTCTTCAGTGCAACTCAGAGCGCAGGAGATTCTCTGTGCGCTCGGTTCTCCCTCCAAAATAACTTTTAGCAACTGAATTCTGAGAAAATGAACGCAGATCAGTGTAATTCCTGTTCAGTGCCTTCATGTGGCCCTGCGATGGACTGGTGACCAGCGTGGACCCCTGCCTTTCGCTCACAGTGAGCTGGGATAGGCTCCAGCAGACCCCCGTGACCCTGCACAGGACAAAGTGGGTATAGATAATGGATGGATGCCTTCATGTGGTTTGTCAAGAAAAACAGTAGGTAAAGTTAAAATCCAAGTGGTTTTGTGAAAAAAAAGAACAAAAAACTGAACATTAGGAACACGGAATGAGGGAAACTGGAATATTCTTTGTTTTGTTCATGTTTAAATTAAGATTCTTGTTCCACACAGTGCTACAAGGTGGTCCACCAGTCGTCTGTCCTCAGTCTGAACAAACGACAGGACTCTGACTGCTACTGGAAGTCTGAGGTACACAGAGTGAAGAGGAGTGGTGAGAGTCCAGTTCCCTGTGGTGCTCCTGTGCAGCTGACCACCAGGCATTCAGTCTCAAACTGTGGTCTGTTTGTCAGGTAGTCAGTGATCCAGGTGATCGTGGAGACACCCACCTGTGTCTTCTGGGGTTTTTTATGTAATAAAGCAGCTGGATGGTGTTAAATGAACTGGAGAAATGGAAGAACGTGAACCTCACAGTGCTGCTGCTTCGTCCAGATGGCTGTGGTTGCATTAAAGCAGGTGTATGATGGCATCTTCAAACCAACCCCAGGACGATAAGCAAACTGCAGCGGGTCCTGGAAGGTTCTTGTTAGCTTACTCAGGTGGACTAAGATGATTTTGCCTGATTTCCTTCACTTTGGAGAAAAAAACAAAAGTGAATTTGAGACACTAATATTTGCAGTTCTCACTTCAATTCAGTTTTTGAATGCATTATAATGGAGCGCTGGAGACATGTGTCAGTGAAAAGAGGAATGACAGTTGCATCAAAACAGAATACATGTGTATAAAACAAGCAGCAACCATTCCACTTACAGGTTGAAGCTCATCCAGGAAGTTCATTTTGTTACAGTTCCTTCTCTGACCACTAGGTGCTGGCTCCAAAACACAGCAAATCCACATTGACCTCCATGTTAAAAGGTCCAACGTCCAATGTTGCAGCAGAACTAAACCGATTAACAGCCTGATACAAAAATTGGTTTTGGTCTGTATATTTTACATCCATGACAACTGTACAAATCACTCATAAAGAGGTCTCACCAGCTCTATTCTTGCCAGTTTCAGTCCCTTTAAGGGCTCTGTCACTTTAATGCAAATAAGCTGTTGTTGGCCACGCCCCACCCAGGCCATGACTAGCGCACTCTGGGTAATGTAGTATTTCCATGCAACAACGTTAAAAAAGTCATGTGATCACGACCACAGACGGTTAACAGATTATTGAGCTGTAGAAAGCACTCATCATAAATTATATTGTGGTCTGGACCTGCTCCAGAGCGGCAGGAGCCAGTTCTGGTTCAGTTCCACGGGAAATGTACATTTACTTTGGGTACCGTTATGAAATGAGGCTACAGCAGCTAACGACTACACCCTTTAACTTGATGGCTGTCTGAGGATAACATAACATTTATTTCAGCTGTAGACAACATTTCAACAAGCATTAGTTTCAGAAATGATGCAGCTGTAAAATGACTCGATCAGCTGTGCGCTACATTTCCGCAGGCAAAACACGAACAAGCTAGTTCATGCTTAACTGTGATAGAAAATGCAACTCAGAACTCATTATTTGAAAGAACTTCCATCTCCCTCATCTGCCGACTTGCCAGGGACAGTAGGTCCAAGAAGATTCTTGAAAATGAAATTGAGCCCTGCGATTCTTCATTTCTCTTTGGCTGGGAGAAGCTGTGAGGGTTTATATTGTCTTTTGCAGCCAACAACACATCACTTCATGTGTGACTTGTCTTTGCTTGTAGCCTGGTGCTTGTAAAACCAGCAAAACAATACCAGCAGATCTTGGGGTGGGTGGGGGGTCTGGGAGGGGTTGATAGGTGAGGGGTGGTGCCAGGGTTGGTCTTCCTTACACTGACGCTACAGTGGGGGAGGAATCTAAATGGCTCCTGACATCAAAATTGTTCCACTGGTTCACAGAAGATGGATGGATGGTTTGGTTTTGCACTTGGCAAGAGTGCAGAAAAAAACCCAAAATGTGTTTATAGGAGCAGGAGAGACCACAATGGAGATATAGAATTATACTAAAAGGGATTTTTTTCCCCTTTAAACAATAAAACTGACAAATCAGTTGCCCTGGCTCATACGTTTTCTTGGATGAGAACTAACTATTGGGTCTGCTGTTGGCTTTGACATCTTTGTTCCACCTCTTTGCAACATGGCGCCATGCAGTTCGAGGAAAACTGGGCTTCAAAGGCTCTCTGTATTAATCTATCAGTCACATGACCGGATAATTCGTCCAGTATTTACAGTTAAGGGTGGAAATGAACAGTAGGTAGATGACGGTGAAGATGCTACATGAGTAGGTGAAGAAGGTGCAGGAGTTGAAATACTGCTCAGCTGTGGGCAGAAATCAGGTGAAGAAGAAAGTGTGGGTAGAGAGGAGCTATGACAGGAGCTATGGCATTAGCTATGACAGAAAAGTGGCAGCTGGAGAAAAGACAAGCCAGTATTGAGACCAGCCCTTCTCTACGGCTGGCAGACAGCAGTAATGACTGCGAGACAAGTAGCAGAGCTGGAGATGGCAGAGATGAAGATGCTAAGATTTCCTTGATGGATAGGATTAAAAATGAGCACATCAGAGGAATGGACAGGGTTAGACGGCTTGGACATAAGTAGGAGAGGCAAGATTAAGATGGTTTGGACATGTAGAGAGGAAGAATAATGAAAACACTGGTAAGAATCTGGAGATGAGGCTGTCAGGCTGCACAAAAAGGAGACCAAAGAGAAGATTTTTGTGGATGTGGGGAAAGAGAATACTGGAGGCATCATCATCGTGAGATGTTGCTCATCCACTGTGGCAACCACTGAAGAAGAAGTGTTAGAAGTGCAAAATTCTGATTACAAGAAGAAATACTCTAAAAAGGTAAAATGGTCAAACGGTAAAAGTTAAAAAGGTCTGTCTAGCCAACATTTATTATGCCTAAAGGTCTTGAGGAGAGAATCAGATGAGTTTATCCTTGTAGAGTCTGAGAGGGTTTAAAGCGATGATGATGGCGCTGTGACATTGTAGTCTGGAGGGTAAACAACGGCCGTTTGAATCGACTTTAGCATCCACCGTTAATTAAAGACTTGGACTACAGTGACAGTCTCTTAGTGATTGTGGTGGATGAGGTCCATCTCATTTATAAATGGTAAGAGACATCTGGTAAACTTGCCCTAACGACAAAGGAAGCTATTCAGGAGGTAGTCTGAACATGATAACGATATCTGTCTAAGGTTAGCTGTAGCCAGTTGCGTCACTCACCGTTACAAATTACTAAAAGATTGAGTGTTTGAGCACAAATTCAGCAAAAACAGCAACAATTGTTGGATTCCATTTTCATTATTTGGGCGTCTCTCCACAACACTCATCTTGACTAGTTTGCATCACTCTGAATACATCACCTTTTTCATTGCTCTGATTGGCTGCAGCTCTAACCACCTGCATGCAGAGAAGCAACGGTTGGTCCTCCTGGATGAGGAGGTCCTGTGACTCATTTTCAGACCCTACATCTGTCCAGATGTGGATCTGGTCTATAAGGGTACCCTTCCACATTTTTTATTCACTTTACATTTAATAAACTCGCTCATCTATTTGATAGAACAAAACAGTACCCATTCCTGAACTGCCAACTGATTCACAACCTTGCTGCTGTTAAAAACAAAATCCCATGTAGGCTCTGAGTTTAAAGACCAGAACAGGGCTGAAGTTGTTTTTCCTTACTCCCAATTATTCATTATAGTAATGATAATGGATCATAAATATTCATTGTTGCACAAGCTGACGACCAAACCGTCTGAACTCAGGATGTGGTAAATTGTATTTCATATCAAGAAATGTGTCCCATTTAAATAAAATAAAAATAAATCAAGTGATTTATTTTTATTTTGTAGCCCCTTAAAATCTCAAGAAATTATGTAACCTATTAAAACTGACTTTGTTAATTGAATAAATAAGGTGCCTAACAATACACTTAAGAAGTGTTAATTTCAGGCCAATTTAATTGAGGACTATTACACCCTGAACATTACTGCTTGGCTGATTGCATCAGCCTACACACTCATGCAGCCATACTGTATATGAAGAGCGAACGAGCCCCCCTTACTTCCTGCTGTATGCAGGAAGAACTGTAATGATGTGAAATAAATGCTCTTACCAGCTTTCACCCGGTCCAGATGAAGTTGTAAATGTTCTGCAGTGGGTGACTGACAGATCAGAATGACGGCAGCACCAATTACAGCAGGCAAAAAGCTGGAAAAGCTCTCTCAAGGCATGTCTTGTTATTTCCATTTCAGGTAGAAATAAATAATAAATAGAAAGAAAATCATATTACAAGAAAGAAATAATGAATGCAGACATTGGAGTTTTATTGTATTTTCCTGGCTAAGTGGATTTTCTGTCGTTCTTTAAGTACCATTGAAACAAAGACGAGTGAAATTGATAGTCATCACCAACAAATTACTTTGTTTGTATTTGTGCTTTTTTTTCAACATGTTATGGTTCTGCATAAAACTGAACTTTTTCCCTTTAGTAGTTACAAAGCTGGCGACACTCACCCACATCATCACCATGGTTACCATTAAAGGGTTGTTGTCAGAATTTTGTCACGGAGACTTCATCTCAAATTTCACAAAGTTTGCAGCTTTTTTTTAAATAAAATACATTTGTACTAAAATCGCATTAGTTTTTTGTAAAATCACAAATAAAATTAAAAAAAGAGCAAACAAAAGGGCAGATTTTGCATATCACATTCTTTTTCTGAAAACTGAATTTTTGTCATAAAACCTCAAATTTCACAAAAGTCGTGACATTTATTATAAAACAGACACAAATAATTTGTTTCTTGTAACGTTAAAAATTTATTGTAAGACAGTAAATTTTATTGTAAAATTGAAAGTTTGCAAGCTTAAGACTTCACAAATGTCACAAAATTGTGAATTTGACTTAAAATTACATTTTTTTAAATCACAAAATATCAACTTTTGGCTACATAGTAACATAAAATAGCAAATTTTGTATCATTTCAACTTTTTGACCTAAAATCAAAAATGAAATAATAAAAAAATAATAAAATTAATAAGAATTTTACAAAACAATTGTGAGCTTTGATAAAAATTATTAACTTTTTGTTAGCTTTTTTTGTTTTCTCTGCACCTCAGTTATTCCACTTTTTGATGGCAGAACTAAATCAAATGTGCAGTCACAGTGAAATTTCCTCAGAAATGTTCTAGTTAGAAGTTTCTGATTGATTTTAAATGCTTTAGGAGGCCCGAGTTTGACACATGTGGTCTACAGGCTGCAGTAAAAGGCTATAATGTAGTGACCCACAACACTGAAACAACTCTTACTAAAGTTTACTCCAATCTCAAGCTCACAAATGGTGACATTTGAAAAGAGGAAATCATCTGGACTGCTTGTTTTTGTAGCTATTAGCAAGGTTTTAAAGACATGCATTTAGCCTGTTCATGTCAAAAACAAAAGCTGAACTTTTTTTTGGTCAATTCTAAAGTTTTACATATATATGGACATAATTAAAATAAAAACATGTGGTCCTTTTCATGAGTTGAGAGTAAGTAAGTAAAATTAAGTCAATTGCTGCTGCCGCCACAGGAATTAAGAAGCTGATGAACAACCAGCTGCTGCTAATCAAAAGCACCTCATTAACTGCTCATAGCAACTGTGAGCACCTCAATAAAAGCAGGCGTCTTGTTAGTTTGTTGGTTTAAAACATTCTGGTGTGTATTAACTCACCACCAAGAAGGACAGACATCAGCGATTTTCTATGAGAATCAACTGCTGCTGTCCATCAATGGGCGGAGGGATATGAAGCCGTTTCCAAACAATTTGACCCCCATCTTTTCTCTAGTCAGGAAGATTATTCACAAGTGGAAACATTCAGGATAGATAGCTGCCACTCCTCTCAGGTGTGGAACGCCCAGCAGCTTCACGCCAAGGTCAGATTGTACAGTGTCTAAAAACACCCAAGAACAACATCTCAGACGGTCAAATAAAGTTAGCAACAGTCCAATCAGAAGTCTGGACAAGTATGATGTGTCTGGAAGGGTTATCACGAGAAAGCTTTTTTTTTTTTTTGTGAAAATCAATTAGGCTACAGTATAACATTTGAAGCCTGATTTATGTTTTCAGCTATACACGGAGGATACTCACGGTTCCTGCACCATCTCTTGCATTTATACTTCTGTGCTATTGTTTGCATCGCTCTGTAATTCCACTACCAGCCACTAGGTGGCAGTGCGTTTTCTTCTCTCCACCTCTGCAGCTTGCAGTACTGAGTTTCCTTATGATTACTTCCTGTATGTAGCTCAGACATAACAACGGAGCAAATAATCTATATTTTGCATGAGTTCAAGTTGAGAAAAGTTGAGCATTAGTCATTTTTGCGGACATTGCAGCAAATTAATTTTCTACCCGACTTATAAATGCCAAAAAAATAGAGACAGGAAATTCAAAAACGAAGAAGAAAAAAAATCTGTAAGGCTGCGCCGTAGCCTACGGTGTAGGCTTCTCTGCACAGAAGCAAACCACAAATGAGCGATTAATGAAAACAAACAAGGAATCAATGTTCACCATCGCTAGCATTGGGCAACAGTCCCAACAGTAAAAACTGCAAGTCCCAAAGAGCTGCCAACCCACCAGTCAGGCTCTGCAGAAAGGGCTCATCAGTGGCTCGTGCACGTGACTCCATGGTTTCTGTGTCAACATCTCTTGATCCACAAGCTGGTAGCTGGTATGTAAAGTTCCACATAGGGAACAGCTGATCAGCTAGTCTTGAAACCTTCCAGACAGCTGACATGAGCACCCAACCGCTGAAGGATGAAGAAGAAACTAGAGCATCTTAAGTATCCCATTTAGTGCAAATGACTCTGAATGTTAGCTTGCTTTATTTTAATGGTATTTAAAAGTCTGCCTGGATGGTCACAATTTTTCTCTTGCGCTGTCATGACTGTTAAACTGTTAATTAAATGGGTTTTGTGTCTGAAAGCAGGAACTGAGGATGTGTGTGTGTGTACTTAATGTAGTTCCTGGTGCATAACTGATGGACTACAAACATGTACTTTTCTGCTGGTCTTTAATTTAGAGGCAGCAGCCTTTAAGAGGGTAAATATTTACAAAAGTACTGTATAGGAAGACAAGTCTCCTTGTGTTGAAATGCTCAAGCCCCTTTCTCACAGCCGACATGACCACACTGTTACAGTTTAAAGTGTCTGTACTGAGCACGGTCGTTAAACTGTAGCAAAAAGTAAGTAAACCTATATAATTATTACTTCCACAAAGTTGTTGGAGTCAGTAGTTTGTACATCTGGAGTCCAGCTAATGAAGTGAGATCAGAGGTGTGGTTTAAAACAAACTCAAGGCCTCAAGGCAAGACAAACCCGGCCCACCACTTTATTTTATCTGGCCCTTGAGATCGTGCAAAAACAATCAGAAACTTCTAACTAGAACATTTCTGATGAAATTTCAATATGACTGCTTGTTGGATTCAGTTCTGACATTAAAAAGTAGAATAACTGAGGTGGAGAGAAGCTGTTTTATGTCAGAAAGTCAGGATTTAAGAAATGTTTGCAAAAGGTTTTTACAACAAAATGTTGAAATTATTCAAATTTTTTGATTTTACAACCATTTTAATTTTATGTCAAAATGTTGCAAAAAGTAACTATTTTAAAAAACAAAACAAAAAAAGTCATTTTGAGTTAAAAAGTCACAATTTTGTGGCTTTGATTGAACAATAAAAAAATCTTGGTTGTTGTTCTTTTAGAATTTGCAATTTTACCACCAAACTTACTCTTTTTTTTTTACCAAAAAAAGTAAACTTTTTCTTTTTAATTTGTGATTTTACATAAAAAAAAGTGACTTTAAGACGTAAGTCTTTATTTTATGATAAAGGTCTGCACTTTTGTAAAATATGAGAACTTTAAAAAAATATTCTACTTTTTTTCCCCAAAAATATTTAACATTGCAAAATTCACCATTTTATAAGAAAAACTGCTTTTTATTTATTTATTTATTTTATTTTATTTTTGTTGTTTAAAAAATTTGGTGTGCATAAGACTGGGATAGAGGCTGTCAGCCTGGATACAAAGTTATACAAAGTTAATGTTCAGGCATTCATCACTCCTCAGAATGGAAACAGTTTTACAAAGAGTAAAATGTTGTAGACTAATGAAACAAAGAAGAGCTGTTCAGAAAGAATTCTCAACACTATGTAGAGTTCAAAAAGCGCAAATTAAAAAAGAAAAAAAAAAGTTGGTTAAGGACAGAGGGAGGAGCATCATGATTTGGGTCCACTTTGCTGCCTCAGGACATGTACCACAAACCAAAATGAGTTCTGAAGTGAACTAGTCTACATGATCATGTCCGGGTACGTGTCTTCCAGCTTAAGTCCAGCAGAAGTCGGGTGATGCAGCATGGAAGCAAATCCATCGTATAATGGCTTCAGAAAAAGAAAATCCACCTTTTTGGAGTTCAGACTGAGGTCATTCCTCAGTTGAATCGTTCACGACAAACGTCCCACTAATGTGCCTGAGCTGCAGAGATTCTGTAAAGAGCAGCAGTCAAAAGTTTAATGGATTTTCATCAAAGACAAGAAAAAAAAAATCCAATTCTTTGAACCCTAAAAAAATGTTTTATGTTATCACCAAATTCATTTATATATTGGCATTTTCACAACTGCTCTCTATGTAATTTGATCTTGCACCACTTAAGAACAAATCTGGGAGAACTTGCACTCGTATTTTGAGTTTTCTTTTAGGTACAAACAGAATTTACGAATGATGGAGACCTGTCATAAGAGTCACGTAAAATAGCCTGCTGTTGTTTGAATCAAGTTTTCTTGACTAACGGATTGTATATTGAATTACTTTGAAGAAATTGGAAATAAATAGAGGAATGGCTAACATCAGGATTTAGATTACCACGGACTGAGCTGCTGCGAATATGCAGCTTACTAGAGCCACAAGTATGCAAATTTACTATCCTCGTACACATGCACTTAATATGCACAGGTGCCATTCATCACGTTTATGCAGGTCGTTAACACACTTTCCCTGAATTTAAGAGCATTTGTTGAAACTTACGTGGCGTGTTCGTACGGGTCAGAGAAATTTAGAATAGGAATACAAAAATGTTCTTGCATGAGGCCCAATGTGCTGAAGCGAATACTATAAAAGAAAGAATTTTATTCTATGTCATTATTGAAAACATCCATGAAATGCATAGCAAAACGTAAGTGAACCCCTCAAATCAAATCACAAGTTGACCCTCCTTTTGCAGGAATAAACACAAGCCAGGGCTCCTGATACCTGTGAATCAGATCTGCACAACCCTGGCGGGATGTTCAGGAGGTTTTTCACTCCATTCTTCTTCCAGTTCAGCCATAAGCTGAGGACGTCTGGGGTGAATGGTTTTCTATGCACCTCTATGGGTAATGGTCATTACCCTGGTGGACGCTTATAAACTTGGGATGTAATGACAACAGCCATAAATCATGATGCTGTCCTTGGTTCACTTCAGAGAAGGTGCATTTTGTGCCACTCAAATGACAGTCAACCAGTGAAATGCACCAGAACTACAGGTGCATGTTGGGCCAGTGTCATGCAGCAGCAGACCTCCACCAGAGCATTGGATTTCCATCCAGGAGCAATAGGAACCACCTGGCCCAGCCAGGCCCCCCAGGTACTGCACCAACCAGCACAACTAGAACACCTCAGTAGTGCTGAGGGTACGGCATCAAGGTGTGCGCTCCCACTCCCACCTGTAGCTGAGCCTCCAGTGTGCAGTGTGACGGACAAGGATGGTTGTTGAGGAGAAGAGCAGGATCCAGCACAACTGCTACCGATGTTCCCCCCCAGGCAGGTCATGGCCGTAAAGCCTCAAGCAGGGGAGTGACACACCCCTGTGCCACATCCTGCCCACCACATAGTTACCAACTACCAAGCCAGCACCTCCAACCCCATCATGGAACCTGGAGTGTAACCTGGCGTTCTAGTGCTTTGGTCTTATCACGTGCATGAAGAGAAGCATAGCGAGAACTCAGCTGGGGAGGCAGGTCCTCAACCTCACATCTCCCAGCCTCAAACTGATAAACAAATGAGAGCACAACCTCGAGCAGCCCAGGGAGGAAGGAGGGACTCATGGGAAACAGTCCACTTGTAGCCACACCGTCATCAAAGGGCCCTGAATCCTGAGGCCAGGCCCCCTGGGCCAGACAGGGACAGGAGCAATATAATTAGATTTGCATGTTAAATATTTTCTGCTTTTAAATGTTTAAATGAAAATATGTGCATATCTGTATGCACATCATTTTACATATGCGTATTTGTTAAGGAAAGAGCTCAGCTGCTTGATTTAAGTTATAACCTGGGCTCATAAACCTGCCAATTTACAATATATGCTCTCCTGAGAAGCAACGCTGGCTGTGTGACTGCTGAAGTATAGCCTATCAGATTAATGACCACAACAGTGTAATCAGATTTAATAATAAAAAAGGAACTGCCCATGGCAATGAAAGGGATTGCCCATTTTCACTGGTAATTTGTTTAATGCTCCCTTCTAAAGATCATCAATGTGATTCTTCCACAGTAGCCAACATTAAGTTTTCACATAAAATATTACTTCATTCATTTTTCCTTTAGGGATCAATTCTTAGTTATTATATTTCATTCAAGACCAACTGTAATTATCACAGATGTAAGTGAACTCTCTAAAATCATTATGAACTGCCCCCATCATTAAATAAACCCGACTGACTTCCGCAGGTGTGGAAACATCTCTGCGTTTAAGAGGAAGCACTTTGTTTCTGAGGTTTTAGAACCAATACTTTCTTTCTTCTCATTCAGCTGGAGGTCAGGGGATCAGCAGCTCAAAACACAGAGGCCTCACCCCCAGTGATGGTCATCAAACCACTCCCATATCAGCCATTCTCTGTCAAGGAATGCATGATGCATGGAAACTATATAGGTGGTCTCAAGGGTCAAAAGGATACTCACTGGTGCCAAAACACATCAGCTTCATTTGGAGATTGTTGTCTACTTTTATCAAAAGTTACATAGGAGCTTGAAATAAATATTCTAACTGCATTGTCAGGCTCACACTGTATGGTTTTGGCCAATCGTGGTAAAAATGTTCCATCGTAGTGCAAAAATGGTGGTGGTAGATCTGACAATGAGACAGGAGCAAAGATGAAAGATGGAACCGTCCGGAGACCAGAGACGGACTGAGACAGATATCAGCAGCGTCAGAAATTTCTAGGAATCGTCTCAGAGTGTGACGGCCTGTCGCTGTCATGGCCTGCCAGCAGCCTTCCTGATCTTTTTTCTTTTGGTCTGGGCGGAGCCTTGGATCTCCACCTCCTGCACACCTGAGGCTCATTCTGGCGCCACCACCACAACTTCGATACTCATTCTGATAACTTGTTCTTTGCATCCAGGCCCTGTCTGCCTCACCAGCCCTGCCTGCATTGTGTGCAAATAAACTTCTACATCCAACTAACCTTTTGTGTTCTGCATTTGGGTCCCCTCTCTGAGCGTAACAGTCGCTGCCTCTACCATCTCTGTCAGCTAACCAACCAATAGGAACGTACCATGAAATAACGTAAACATCAGTGCGTCTACACAGCACAGTAGCCTAGCAACAACAGCGCCAGATACAACAAGAAAAATGTGCAACAAAGAAGAGCAGACAGCCCCTGCCAGCTGCAGACAGAGAAGGAGAAATACATCGACCTTTGCTGGAGCGCATGAAGCTCAAACTAAAAGTTCTACGTCCACCGAGTAAAGAAGGTTAATAGAAAAACACCCCAACAACCTTTCAACCTGACTACAAAAGTGTTCAGTCCCCTTGCTGGGGGAAGATGATGCACTAGACTAAGATTATCAGGTTATTCAGCAGCCAATGAGCTGCTAGATCTCAGTTTTGCCCCGCCTCCTCTGATGTTGATTGACGTGGCGCTGATTTGACACTCATTTCAGAGTAATAACTGCAAAAAGAAAAAGCTCAGCTGAAAAAGATGATTTGAAAAGAGATCATTTTAGAACTGAGAGAAGGAAAGAAAAATGTGGCTGAGAAAGATGATCCAGACTTTTATTTCTCGTTTAAAGATTCTGGGTTTTGATTCTCAGATTTCAGATTCTTCCACCATGAGAACCTTGTTCCAACTGATCAGAAAGAGTAAACAAGGAAAGTTAGAATTTTATGTTTTATAACTTTTTTTGTTATGAAGCTCCATCTAAAACAGTGAGATGTGATCACATATTTAGGATGACCACAGGTGCAAAAGAAAACCAGTAATTCAACACTGATAAACTCAGTATTGCTGCATTACATGTTTTGAATTTCCCTTCAGGGATTAATAAAGTTCTATCTGTCTATCTCCATTCTGGTGTTATTCAGAGTTCTGTGTAACTGCTGAGAGATGCATCGTAGGAATGTCACACAACTACAAGGAAAACTTTTTGGTATCTAAGCCATAGCTTGAATGTAGCTTGTTTTGTTTTTTTGGTTTGTTTTGTTTTTAAACCATCTTTTTTCCTGGAACTTGAATGATCCTGCATGGTTGGAGGCACATTTTGAAACCAAATCCAGCTCCTTGCTTGCTTCACTTGCTCACCAGTGTGCAGGGCAGAACATGGGGGGATCATACATCGCCTGATCAGAGAACTGCACGACTGGTTGACCCAGGTGAGCAGGCAACCGGAAACGCTGAGCCGTCCACTGTCTTTCCCTGTCGCTAATGTATGGTTCCAAACACATTTTACGAGAATTAGGATCCATGTTTACATTTAAATACATGGTTATAGCTAATATTTATGCTCTGGCTTACCCCTTTTATATATTCACGCTCCAAAGGTCCTATGGTTTCATTCTGATGCTGGCTGCCCTGAGGAGAACAACATCCTGAGGATACATTAGCATCTCACTATTTACAACCAACAAACACCTCAAGGTGGTCAGAGAAACAGACCCGACAGACATATTTCAGCAGAAGTTCAGCTGCAGCTGAGGGCCATCAGAATCCCACCCCTGTCTCATTGTGAAATCACCTGGTGCTGCAGGCCTTCCTCCGCTGTAAATAAAACGAAAGCAGGAAGCAGCACTCCTTGCACTTATGCAGCTCAGGCCCACCAGGAAAGAGCTGACACTCCATCTGACACTTACACAAGCCTATAGAGACGTGGGAGACTGGTAGGGAGAGGAAGGAGGATAGGAAGATGAAAGGGGAAGGAAAAACAGAGAGCAGGAAGAGGTGATGCATCCACATACAGCATATAATGAGTGCTTTGCAGCGTGGCTGGCCGACAAGCCCCAAAGTGAAGGTAATTATGGCTTGGCAGCAGCAATGAATTTCTCCAGGATGAACAGATCTATGACTCTCTCTTTAATTCTGTGAAGCCCTCCAGTCTCTGGCCTGACCTCAACATTACCTCTTTACTCAAGCCTCAGCCACGATGCCCAAGCATCCTCTGAAAAAAATAATTTTTTTAACCTTTGACATACAACTTTTATGTTTTGAATTTATTGATTCATTTAAAGCCAGATAAAAAGATGAAACAATTTTTAGAATATGTCTGAAATGTGTAATCTGATGTAATGATTTCAGGAGCTGACTAAATGTTACTGTGTCTAATCTGATAAAACTAATTTGATTGAATGATATCTATGCATCTGTTTATGGAAGCCTTTTTTGTGTCAGATTAAAGGGACCATGTGTAATATTACAGGCTGTCTATTAACAAAAATAGACTGTTTCATTCAAACATATGACCTTATTAATTAGTAATTACTCCCATTAACAAATCATAGTGTTCTTGTAGGTCATGAATTTACCATTTCTATATACATTGCGTTGGTGTATTCACCGGTGATTGCCAAGTTGCGCCGCCATCTTGAAACTATCGTCTACAGCAGAAGACATCCTGGAAAATACATCTTTGTGTTTTGCGTTTGCACTAGCGCTACTAGTAGCTGGCTACAAACTCCCGCCCAGCTCTGACCGATCCACTGCCGCCACCTTGCAGTCTTCTTCCTCCCTTGATAGCAGATTCTTCTTAAATGGATGTCAGACTCTAGAAAGAACATTTCCCAGTCAAAGCCACAAGGTATTTGAAGAACCACTTGCTGTTTTTGTTTGTTGTTTGTTTTGATAATTATCACAGACCAGTCAGGACACCTGGTTGTGGTGCTTGGGCCCACACAGGCCCGGCACCCCTTCTGCTTCCCAGAGCTGGTCCTCCAACCTCTGTCGAGTTGCAGGGGGACCAGCTCTGTTGGGCCCATCATCACATGAGTCAGGCACAGCTGCAAGTGAACTCTCATGTCTCCGTGCTGACCACGTGACGTGCACGCTCTGGTGGTGATGGGCAGCCCCCAGTGAGGGACTGGAGTGGGGTTGCGATGTGGGTCCGTGGGGGTTTCTTGCCTTGTTCCCACTCTCGTCTCTCGCCACCTAACCCGAGTCCTCCCGAGCTCCGTGAGCCTCCAACCGCGCTAAAAAAATCTAAAATAGTAGCTGCGTAGATCAGTAGCTATGTCGCTAGGTTAGCTTGTCTTCATTTTCAGTTGTTGCTGGCTGATATTAGCTTTGAAGTAATGGACATATATGACATTATTTGGTCTAAATTGATAAATGAAAACAACTATTTCATAAAACTAAGCTCATCTTCTGAGAGAATACTACTAGAAGTTGTGCTGGTCCATGACTTCTCTGTTTTCTGGATCAATGACATTTTTGGCTACCGTAGACAGAAATGAATCTTGGGAAACGAAGCGGGATAATGAATGGTTGCAGTTTACAACCTCACCACTAGATGGGAGAAAACTTTACACAGTGTCCCTTTAAAGTAATAAATCATGTTGTCTGATGAATAAAACTCTTCCTCAGCCACTTTAATTAATGAATTACTATATTAAATAATTTACATACTACCAAATAATTAAAGCATCATTTAATAAATACATGAATAAAGTAATAAAAACACACATCAAATGAATCAAAACCCAAATATAAAATACATATTTGATTCAAAAAAACTTCTCTTATTAATGTATTGTTTTATTTAATGTGTTTTTCATTTTAAGATGCGTTCTTTATCAAATCAAGAACGTTCTTTATGACGTGTTGAAGTATTTTATTTCATTATTTCTTTATTTATCCTTCCACTGGTGACTAAAGCAGAAAGCTGATGAGGAGAATAAATTAGAGCTGCTTTCTTGGAGTAGAATTTCTGGAATAAACTCTGAAATTGATCATTTGAGGGATTTTTACAGAAACAAACAGTCCAAGATCAGAGTGTAATAAATTACTCTGAATGAAGTTCAGCACTAAAATGAAAACCAGACAACCCATATTCTGCTGTTTTGTTTGATTTTTCAGAGGGCAGTATTTCATCTTTTACATAATTTCATTCATCTGAGACCTTTCTGGTTTTGATCGCTTTTCAAAGGAAGATTTAAACTAAAAAAATACAAATGAAATATAGTGTAAATGTTACGTGGAAGTAGAGCTGATATGTTTGGTTTCAGCTGATCTAAACTTCAGCTGAATTTAATTAAATTTCAATTTCAAATTCAAATTGAGATTCAAAAATACTACAAATCCCCAAATGGAAATTAAGTAAACTGGATCTTTTAAGTAATTTCTTCAAGTAAATGTTAATTAACTAACTAACTAAATACTTGATGATGATGATTATACAGTATATGACTGCACTGCTACTTTACTTCTACTCTTGCCTGATGCATGTTTTGTTGAAGTCTGTTGGTTTGTGACACTTTGCTTCACTCATTTCTGTTTTTAGTCCAGAAAGCTATACAGCATTTTAATGTAAATGTACATCATTAATGTAAAAACAAGTAAAGGCGAATAAAGATACAGTATATTAGATTAAGACTTGTGCTGATGGGGGTAAGGCAAAAAAGATTAAAAAAAAAAAGACTAGTGGCTAAAGTGGCTATACAGCTGGAAACAATCAAGGAAGGCAAAAAGACTGAAACAAGGACTATGGTGACTAAATCAGAAGAACAAATCCTGAATCCATACACCATTAAAGCTACCACTGATCCCCTCACCTACCCTCTGACAATGCTGAGAGACTTCAAGCTGAGCGGCTTTACAGTTCATTTTGATCTTGATCTCAGTGTATCCTAATTTAACAGCTGATGGAGGAAACCATCATCAAATATCATCTATAACAGTATTTTTTCAAGGCTACACATAGCTCAAGACGGATATTATCAGTTTTTTATTGTTATGGACCCATATATTTCCTACTTATCTGTCCATCCAGCCTTCTCTCAGCTCA
This sequence comes from Arrhamphus sclerolepis, assembly GCA_037176975.1. Classification (NCBI taxonomy): domain Eukaryota; kingdom Metazoa; phylum Chordata; class Actinopteri; order Beloniformes; family Hemiramphidae; genus Arrhamphus; species Arrhamphus sclerolepis. The sequence goes on along the minus strand of JBAMYA010048546.1, from coordinate 3,625 downwards.
GTCTGTTTCCACTCTACAGTAAAAACGACAGAGGTCGTCCATTTATTTGGTGTGTAGAAGTGTGGAAGTGTAACTGTTCTGGCTGTGATTTAGAATATAACTGCTGTGAATCAGTGGGGAAATAAAGTCGTTTTTTTCTGTTTTACTATTTCAGGACCTGAAGAGTGTGACAACTTACAGAAGACAGAATAACATAATAATAATGTGTTTTTTTTTTTCCCTAAAAAAACAAAACAAAACAACAACTTTCATTCGCTTGGAGGGAAGCAGTGCAGAAGATGGACCAGAACACTTTATTATCAGCTGATCAGAGAGTGAGGTAGTTAATCCCTCCTTGAATGACTTCTGTCATGTTTGCTTTCTTTGTTGCTTCATTTCTTGTCAGAACTAAATGAAATAGATACCGTTTTTTTTTTCACAATTATTTGCAGTGAACCGAGTAAAGATCTTTCCTTGTGTTTGATGGTTTACTGAGATTGTTGAGTTTTGGGAATTTTGTTGAACTATAACAACGTCGTCACCTTAACACAAATAGCCTATCAGCCAATCAGATGGCCACAGCTCAAAGCATTTATACATGTAGAGGTGGTCAAGACAACTTGCTGAACTTCAAACCAGCATCAGAATGGAGAAGAAAGGGGATTTAATTTAAGAGACTATGGACGTGGCGTGGTTGTTGGTGCCAGACGGGCTGGTCTGAGTACTTCAGAAACTAATGGTATACTGGGATCTTCACCCACAACCATCTCTAGGGTTCACAGAGAATGGTCCAAAAAGAGAAAATATCCAGTGAGCAGCAGCTGTGTGGATGAAAATGCCTTGTTGATGTGAGAGGTCAGAGGAGACTGGGCAGACTGGTTGGAGTTGATGGGAAGGCAACAGGAACTCAAGAAACTACTGGTTCCAACCAAGACGTGCAGAATACCATTTCTGAAAACATAACATGTGGAACCTTGAAGAAGATGGGCTAGGTGCCACTCCTGTCAGCTAAGAACAGGAAACTGGACCATGGAAGACTGGAAAAACGTTGCCTGGTCTGACAAGTCTGGATTTCAGCTGCAACATTCAGACGTTAGGATCAGAATTTGGAGTGAACACCATGAAAGCATGGATCCATCCTGCCGTGTATCAACGGTTCAGGCTGCTGGTGGTGTAATGGTGTGGGGGATATTTTCTTGGCTACTTTGGGCTCCTTAGTACCAGCTGAGCCTGGTTTAAATGCTGCAGCCTACCTGAGTACTGTTACTGACCATTTCCATCCCTTCATAACCACAGTGGACCATCTTCTGATAGCTATTTCCAGCAGGAGAATGCATTATGTTATAAAGGTCAGATCATCTCAAACTGGTTTCTGGAACATGACAATTAGTTCACTGTACTCCAATGGGCTCCACAGTCACCAGATCTCAATCCAGTAGAGCACCTTAGTGCTGTGTTGTACACAAAGGTCTGACTGGAAGACGTCAAAGCAGCTGGTCAGTATTAAGTTATTTAATTGTTGAAACACATCTTTTGTCAATAAACTTAGTGATGAACAGAAGATTTAAGATGGGTCAGAAATCAAAAGGACCCAGTTTGGCAATGCGGCTAATGATGGCATTTTGAAAAGTCATGATAACGGCTAAAAGTCAGACTGACACAAGCCTCTTCTCGACAGTTATACATGAACACACACGTATATCTCTGGACTTCCTGGGGGACTCAGCTTGCCACGACTACAGCGCTAGAAATTAATCATCTGTCATTGATTTCTGCACACTGTCCTCTACAAGCTTATTCATCACAGCTCCATTTCAGATTCTCTCTTTTCTAACCATTGCCATAAAAGCCTCTTTGATTGATCCTTAAATTGTACCAGCCGCAAGCGTTTTACTCCTCTATGGTTTCAAGGCGGTCGCACGAATTGTCCCTTGATTATTTACAGGGTGAACAAGCCAATGGCTCTGATTAATTTCCACATAATTGTAACCTGTGTGCGCTGTATTGATTTTTCTAGACATGACTTTGCCCACAGCTGCAAATTAATAATATAGCAAAGACAATTGTGTCTAAAAGTTTAGCCTAACCCTTAAAATTGATGACCATTGCAGTAAACAATAATCTCTCCGCAGTTAAATATTGTTTTTCTGACAAAGCTGCCCCTTGGCTCGAAATTTGACAACAAATACATTTCAGTAAGCAGCACACCACATCACCTTACTTCCACCTGAGTGTACAAAGTGTGAATATTGATTTGCCTTTGGCTCGTCTACTTACGGTGTGAAGAAGCCAAATTACAAAGAGAAATTCTGTTTTACACAACTGCTGCAGTTGGTATGAGGCCATATCAGCTTATACATTCTATTCAGAGAAGGTGATTTAATTTAAGATCATCTGTGACTGTACAGTAGAAGGACTGAGTTTGAATATTAACAGCTGTAGGTGGTAATTTAAACCAATCTGCATTATACTGTGCTTAAACTCACAGAGCCCCCAAGTAAAACACAAGGATTTGTGTAATGCTCCACTATTGCATTATTGAGAGTCATTTTCTTAAGATGTCGACGGTTAAAAAAATGAGTGCTCGCATAAATCATTAATTCAGAGCCTTATGTATTGGAAATCAAAACCCAAAGTCTGAGAAACAAAACCCAGAATCTGTAACCAGGAAATCAAAATCTGTGACCGAGATTTACATTAGGCTCTGAATTAACGCCGTAATTGTACACCGAGCTGACTGCTATGAATCATTGCTCCAACATGAGAGAGGGCAGCTGAAACAAAGGATATATTTTATGAAACTACCTTTGATGAGGTAAATCATCATGGAATGTTGCAAAAGATGTTGGTTGTTCCCCGTCAGCTGTGTCTCTGCACCAAGACTGAGCAACATGAGGAGGTTGAGAAATGAAGCTTCCTGGCAGACCAAGAAAGGCATCAAAGTACCAAGACATAAAACTTACATGAGACATAAATCAGAGAAAACAAGGTTGAAGTGAGTTAAAAATAAAAGCAGTTGAAGAGAATCATGGACTATAGATGACTGGATCAAAGTGTTGAGTCACCTGTGTGACCTGGGAAAGGTGATGATGTTGGAACCTTTTTAATAAAGTGTATGAAGATGACCGTCTGAAGTAATTATGAAAATTACTACAATCATTGATGATGTTTTAATGGAACTTTTCTTGTTTTCTTCCTGTTGGTTTAGTGGTCTGTCAGTAAAGGACAGGATCAGCCTGACTGGGGTTGTTAACGTGTACTCAAAGATCACTGGTGTCCAGAAAAAGTCCTGATCCTATCTTCTAATTTTATGCTAATGCCTTCAGGTCCATGTTATCACACTATTGAACTGTGATTTTAAGTGATTTTAATTATTTATTCTTTCGCTTTTATCTATTGATTTGTACTCCTAATTGTATTGTTTTACAGGTGTCCATTGCCTGAACTTAATCTTGAGTGCTCCTTTATGCAGTTTTACTGTTGCATACACACAGCTGCACTGTAGATGTGTGTGAACTGAGGTGGTGTACCTCAGTATATCTGTTGGTTTTGTCCTTAGTTATGTTTGTACCCAAATGAATTGATGCAAAGAACTGCCCTTCAAGGGACCAATAAAATTTCAGATTTCGATTATTCCATCACTTGA
>JBAMYA010048513.1:0-34029 GCA_037176975.1 Arrhamphus sclerolepis | reverse complement strand
GCTGGGATAGGCTCCAGCAGACCCCCGTGACCCTGAACAGGAAATAGCGGGTATAGATGATGGATGGATGGATGGTTTCAAGAAGGCATCACCACTTATTTTAATCTGGTGACAAGGTTAATGCTCCTGTACGTTCAGTTCTAAAAAGGTATACATCCATAAACTAAGCCCAAAAGCCCAAAAGGTTTGTCTTTGGTAGATTGTTTCTTCATAGTAACAGTGCTTCTTGGCCATGTTTTTTTTTTTTGGAAAATACTGTTGAAAAGGATAGTTATTTCCCTTTTAAATAATGCCAGATCTTCCAGTTCCTAACAGCCTGATTGGCACCACAGTGTCAGCGTCTGTGAGTCCCTGCTGTAGTGGTCAGTTGGTCTGTGCTCTAACTGTCGACGTTTGACTGATCTTAAAAGGACCCATGTGATAAGGCAACTTCAAGCTGGTGTTCAGCAAAACCAAGTTGGGGCATTATTTGGAGTACCATCTTTAAACTAAAGTCCAAGCTCCATGTAACAGGAGATGTCAGCGGCAGGCCACAAACTGGGTGTCCCAAGAAAATGGCACCCCAAGAAGACCATTTCCTCACCCTGTGAGCACTTAGGACCATATGTCATACGGCTGTGGTTGTGTTTGGTTTTTCTGCGCACTACCAAGGCTCTTGTTTGCTAAATTAATGCATTTAAATTGTTACTTTTCCAATATGTTTTGTCGGGCTTGAATCATCCAGTCCACCAAACAACACCAAAACATGAATCAAAAACCAAAAGAAATGAAAAAGCTGTTTAGTATTGACAGAGAAGATTTGGCAAATCTTTCATTTCTCAGCTCTGCTGCTCATCCTAGAAATGCATGTTCTTTGCAAATGTAGAACCATTTAAAAGGAAAATAATCACGCTTTCCAACGGTATGAGATTTATTGCCAAGAAGCATTATTAAAACAAAGAAACAATCAGGGTTCATGTCCCCCCTTTTGTTTAACTGGGCCACATCAGTATGAAGGTTATCTACCAGCAAAGAGCCAGTCATACACCAAACAGCAAACCTCAAGGCAGTTTAAATGCTTTTGTCAATAATTAATGAAAATACTACATAATTGGATTCTTTCTCCGTCAGCTGTGTTGCCAGATGTCCCATCAGCTCCTGCACTCGATCTGTAGTGGTGCTTCTTAACCAGATACTTGAAAACTAGTGATTTCCTTAGCCATGATATGAATACTTTCCCCCGCTGAACCAGTATGTGCTTTCTTCATATTCTACTGAGAATGCTGGCTACTTTTTAATAAGGGCTTCAGGGTTTAATAGGGGTTTTGAAAGTGATCATGTGAAACTCTCACTGAACTGGAACGCATTGATTTAGCTTGAGGGTAAGGACAAAACAGGGAATCAGTCGACCACCAATATTTTGAAGGAAACACGACCATCCATTGTGTTTATGTTATCATGGGGCAGCTAATAAATTCATTGTGGCACATTTTGTAATGATCCTTGTCTCTAAAATTGTGCAGAATTGTATTTAATTATTATCCAATAATGTAACATATAACAATATAGTAATAGGATTGCAATATGTTTTACTTTATAATATCAGTGCATTATTATATAATGGGATTAACATAATTGAATTGAACTGAATTATACAGTAGACATACAATTGTTTTGCACACAGGGAAAATGAAAATGAATAAAATGAATTGGATTTGTCCTTGCGTGGGCCTTGAGTTTGACAAATGTGGTTTAGAAGAACCCCACCCCCCACTCTCCCCATACACCAACGCACCGATGAACACACAGGAGGAAATCTGACCATTGTTGGAGTACAACCAGTTTACCCACTAAACCCTAGCTGCCCAGATTAGCTATTAATTAAAGGATTCCACTCATATATATTTATTTAGTTGTGTGTGTGTGTCAACCTTCAGACCTGTGGTGGTGTGTTTAAAGGACCTCCAGCATAATTCTGCAGAGTTGTATTTATTTGAGGTCAGCTGCAACAAACCCACAGGGCTCTGAGGCGTCACATCCGGTCTTACGCTTTTGTGTTTATCGAGACCTCATACGCTCATTCCGTAGCTCTATCTGACATTCAGACATGTATTCTCCTGCCCTTTAGCCCTAAGCACTTTCAAGGAGCTTTTTAAGATACATGAATGTTAGCAGCTTACATATATGTGCCAACGCACGTGCCAAAATATGATGTATGCATCTTTGATCTCTGTGCCGGCTGCATACATTAGTGGGGTGTATTTGGTGTAAAAGCACCTCGGAGGGTAAGAAATCTGGAAAATTAGGAATTCATCACCAAGTCTCTGGAGAGAGAGGGCGCTTTTTTTTATATACATGAGGCAGTTGAGGGATGGATTGGATTCATCTTTTGTCATTTTCCTGCAAAAAATATTTATTTTCACACTGGAAAGAAGTATTAGTACTTCTATATCAATAACTCAACTTATATGCCAACGTTGTTCGTGCAGTACAGTGAGACCATGGAAGACACACTGCAGAGACACATATTTTGAGAGCAAGACAAAGAGGCAGCACTATAGATTTAAGAACAAAGATAAAGGCAGAAATAGATTGCACATGTCAACAAGTCAGGCAAGGAGGGAAAAATAACAGACAAACACAAGAGTATAACTATTTTTTTTGTTTTTTTTTCAGAGAGCTATGCCGACTACGTGCCAGGATGGAGTGTTTGATGGAGTTTCCTTTAGTTTATAACAGCCTGCCAGCCAACAAAGTATCCAGGTGGGAACAGACAAAGCTTCCTTTGCAAGCTTTGTCTGTTCCAAAATAAAAAATAAAAAAAAGTACAAGCTTGTATTGTGAAGTGCGAACACAGCGTGAACGAGAGCCTGAGAAACAAACACAAGAACATGAGCTGTTGGATCAGTACAAGATGAGCGTTAAACTGACGCTCATTCAAAACTATATCTCTGTACATTCATTTTCACTGCGGAGGAAAAGTGCTGCTGATCACATCATGATCAAAGGGGAACTTTGAATTCTGTTTATTTTTTAGATGAGAGAAGCAAAAGGGATTATGAAGTAATGACTGAAATGATTCAATGAAGAAATTGAATCTTTCATTATCTGGTTGGATAATTTCAGTCAATAAACTTTATTTACACAAACTCGGCAGCTGTTGGTAGAGAAAAGATATGGTTTGGGCTTTTATTGAGATGATCCTGAATTTAAAAAAAAGCAGTGCAAAAGTCTTCTTCTATCTAACTTATCAATAATTTACACTGGCTTTTGATCTATGTATTATACATGCTTATTTTTCATATTTGCCATCTCACCAAAGTGTTTACCTAACCTTAGATAGATAGATAGATAGATAGATAGATAGATAGATAGATAGATAGATAGATAGATAGATAGATAGATAGATCGATCCCCAAAGGGAAATTCAAATTGTCAAGTGCTCACCATCATCGTCAAAGTGTAAAAAAAACAACAACAACAACAACAAAACTGAAAACAGATAGACAAGGTAGGCATCCTTGTCTACCTCTTTGATGTTACATCTAAATGGAACTATACAGGCTAATATCAACAGATCTGTAATGCTAATCTTTTTTGTTAGGTGAACAAAAGAATAATAAGACACAATAGTCACATTGTTTCTGCCTGACAGCACCCGCTATAATTAGCTGGTGTTTCTTTTATAATAGATCACAGTGTGAAAAGAGCCTGTTTATTAAAGGGGATGTATAATTCAGTTCAGACGCTCTGGCACAGCACAGATCTGTCACATTGTTTAGGGCTGCTTGTGTCTGAAAACATATCATCCCGTGAGCCTTTCAGATGTACAGGGTACTGTTACATCACAGACACACATCTGAGCAGAAAAGCCCCTGTCCCCAATACTTATCTCCACCCACCACTTCAAGTCATGAACAACAAGGTGAAACAGACGGCGGGGGTAAAAGTAGATGTTATTTCTTGCTGGAAATAAAACCACTTCATTTTTCTTAGCTTAATAATGGTCCATTGTCATTTTGTCAGTCCTGCTTCTTCTGTCACTTCCTATGCAGTTATTATTCTTTTCACTGTCTTTAAGTGTTGGACATCCTGCAAAAGCAGCGCTGTTAGTTATACAGTACAGTGGGGGTCAGTAGCTGCTCTCTGTCAAGCTTGAAGCAGCAGACGGACACAAGCGCAGAATCTTTGGGAAAAGGATTTAATCCGCAGACAAAACTTATGTGTAGAGACGCATGCAAAGACAAAGAGCATATGGTGCAGGCAAACACACAGGAACTGAAGGACAATCAATACTATACACTGTATCTGGGTCTGTGCAGGGTATAAGTACATAGGAGACCAGGTGAAACAGATGATGATGATGATGAGGGCACAGTTGCAGTACATGATGAGGAGAACTGAGGGATTCTGGGAGTTGTAGTGTCAGGACTGGTGATCAGAAGCCTGGCGATGCTGAGCTTGGTAGCGAGGAAGGAGCAGGCATGACGCTCTCAGTGGAGTTGGAGTTAAAAATGCAGTTGTACTCTGTGGTTAAAAAAAAAAAAAAATGCAGTTGCACTATGTGCAAAAAAATAAATAAATAAATAATGCAGTTGTACTATGTGGTAAAAAAAAAATAAAATAAATGCAGTTGTACTCTGTGGTAAAAAAAAAAAAATGCAGTTGTACTCTATGGTAAAAAAATAAATAAATAAATGCAGTTGTACTATTTGGTAAAAGAAAAAAAAAAAAAAAAAATTCTGTGAACACCAAAAAAAAAAAAAATTGTATTATCTGTCTCCTGAACAAGATAAGATAATTACACTGAGACACACAAAACCAAAGAAACAGATAGAGCCACAAGTATCTGCGTTCTTTGAGTATCCAAACTGTATGTGTTAGTAGCTGAGGGCAACAGCAGTGTTGGGGCTGCTTTGGGACTCAGAGGCCTGGTGCACTGCTTTTTGCCCGTGGCCTCACTTATCTGAGATCTACAATTTTCTTTTCCAGTCGTTCATTCACAACTACAAACACAACTACCCGCTCGGAAGAAATGTCTCTCCATGGGTTAGAAATCCACAGAGAGGTGGAGGGAAAGTAGTGAGGCAGGGAGTAACAAGGTGGGTGGAATAAATTATATCTTTACATACTTTCATTGAGTCTAATTTAGTAATTGGCTGCGTAGCAAAATAAACTGTTGGCTTTTAGCATACGAGGCACCTTTAGTCCATTCAGACTACATGATTCCAGACTACTGAACATGACTTGAACCAAAGTGATTTTGTTCACCAGTCACCATGTGACAAGCAAAAATTGCCAAGTAATTCATTATCTTTGAGCAAACAGCTTCAGTATAATGAAACATGTTATTTGTGCCTTTCACAGTTTTCTAATTCCGCCGCCCTTCTTCTCGCCCACTGGATCGAGTAGCTCCAGTGAACACACTGGTAATAATTCACAGTCAATCTGTGCTCTGGACCACCACGCAGACTCATTTGAATACAGCCCACAGCCATTTCTATAATACTTTGTCTCTATCATTATCCAGTTCTCTCCCCTGTTTTACTCACTTGACCTCCCAATCCCTCCTCCCATGACTCTCTTTTTTTCTTGCTCTCTCATCTGTGTATTCTCCACATCACTCCTTCATTTTGGAATAATAAACAGAGCTCTCTTCTTTCGCTTCTCACACCCTCATCTCAAGCTCATTTTCACTGCTTACAGTATCACTTTCCCTCTAGCCCCTGAGCTCAGGGCCTGGATCCCAGCAAGCTGTGATTTACTTATCTTTGTTTGTAACCCCTGGCAATGATGTGAGGGTTCAGACAAAGAGCGCAGCAAGGGCCGCGTCAGTGTAAATCAGGAGCCATGCGATCAAGATTCCTGGATGCCCGTGCTACATGAATACTGAATGAAGAACTGAAGAGTGACATGTATAATACATGCACAGTGTTGTTTAGTCTATACACAATCCTTCCAGCTTTATTTCTGTGCCATTCATCATTATATACAGTGCAATACTGTATTGAAATTTTTCTGCAAAGATTCCATCCATCAATGTCTGCGCATGTTTGATGTATGTATACCGCTCAGGCTAAGTGAAGCAGAAGTAAAATAAATTATGCTTTTTCAGCATGCATGCTGCGTGAGGCGCAATAATGTAAGACCCCCGCTCTCTGTGCACTTCAGCATCGTCGCTGTCCTTGGTACTCCCACTTCAAGAGGTGATCTCTGAGAGGAGATTGAGGTTGCACTCACAGTTGGCATCACTGACCCTTCATCTGGACTCTCTCCTGCTGACACATACTCACCTTTCTCCAGTCGATCGTGCTTGGAGCTGGACAGAAGAGACAATCCCTGAGCGGCAGCTGGATTATAAAGTTAGGCAGAAAAATATTGATGTCATGACTGAATGCTACTGATACAATTTTAAACAACATTAATTTTTGATTTTTTTGAAATTCAGCCCATAACTTGAATTCAAGAGTTTGGATAGGTGTTCTTTTACTAGCTAGCTTGGAAGTCGTCAAATAAGCAGCAGCACACACTCAAGTGTGTGTCACGTTTCACTCAGCTTACATTTATATTTGAATGAAGTTAAATCAGGAAAAAGAAATGCTCGTTTCTTTCATGAAAATAATTGTGTTTAATAAAAACCCTTTAATAAAAAACTGTTGAAAGATGTTGATTGAAATTATCACTGTGTGTCAAATATGAAAGATAATTTTTACGCTTCCAGAGCGAGAACATCATCCAATCAAAGATCTCTTCTGTGCTGGATTCCATGGAACACGTCTCCTCATGTTCTTTACTTCAGCGGTAGAATCAGGACAGAGTACATGAAATAGGTTTTTTTTTAATTAAACTTGAACAAAGGGGTGCAAATTAGGGTGTGTGTGTGTAATAAAAGGAAAGACTCACCACAAACATGATGACAAAGTGTTTTGTTGCCGTCTTTCACATGGGAAACAAGTGAGTCATTGCCTTTGCCAGCAACGTCAGTCTAAAAGCTGGTCCCTGATTCAGCTCTTTTTGCTTTTGTGTTCAGACTATCATGAGAATGTGGACGTGGAGTGTCTTGGACCACCTTCAAATCATCAAATATCATTCAAATGTGATCCTGGGTGATTATATTTGAATCTGTCCTGTCGTGGGTTCAGATCTTGCACACGTGATCAGGCATATGCCGGTACTTGTATCACAAACTAAACATGTCTGTCTAGCTTTGAGCACAGCAGCAGGTTTGGGGGTGGACTTAGTATCTTAACAACAGTCCTGGCAATGCAGTCAGCATGGCTCTTAAAGACAACGTAAATATTATTTGAATTGACTCACATGGTTTTAAATTATTTTTAAGTATTTAACTCATCTACAACACATGTAATGTATTGCTTTGACTGTAAACCTTGAAGCAGCACGGTGGCTTGGTGGTCAGCACTGTTGCCTCACAGCAAGAAGGTTCCTGATTCGAGCCTCCACCGGGGACTTTCTGTATGGAGTTTGCATGTTCTCTCTGGGTACTCTGGCTTCCTCCCACAGTCCAAAAGACATGCTCCTTAGGTTAACTAGTGTTCCTAAATTGTCCCTAGGTATGAGTGTGAATGGTTGAATGTCTACATCGCCCTGCGATGGACTGGCGACCTGTCCAAGGTGTACCCCTGACTTTCATCCAGAGAGAGCTGGATAGGCTCCAGCAGACCTCTGTGACCCTCCACAGGAAATAGCAGGTATTGATGATGGATGGATGTAAACTCTGATTGATTTATTTCACATTTTACCCCCCAAAAAGTGTTGGAACAACTCAGCTCAGGCTACCTGCTGATGCACTGATTTATCTTCACTCAAGACAAATAACAAGTCTCAAAAACGCATTCTAATATTAGAGATTCACTTTAAAATCATCACTGCCAAGACCACACTATTCTTACAATTTCAAATTCCTTTAAAAATCCTTGATACGTTCATACAATACAAATTTTCAAGCACTACTTTGAGCTCAAAAATGTTTACAGAATAGCTTTTTCCACTCCACTTAGAGTTGGATACCTGATGGTTCCTAGAAAAATAATCACCTTAAACTGGTGTAATAATATATATTCCTCTTTTTTTTTTTTAATATGTTTCACATTTTTCCTGCTGTTTCTTGAAACCTGTCGAGAATCCAAAAGGATTTCTTTCATACTAAAGCTGCAATGTTGTCAGAGTTGTGAGCCCGACAGTCTAACAGCAAGTGTGCATCCCAAAGAGGATTTCCTTCTCACTTTTTTAAATTTGTATGTTTCTTACTTCTGTTTATTTCCTCAAATGACAGGATATGTTCAGGTGTGAAAACAAATATATATATACATATATATGTACTGTGCACAGTTCTTGTTGTCAGACAAAACTTCAATGATTCATTCACTAAGATAAAATACTGATATTAACTATTTATATTATTATCTCAGGATGGAATCTCTACTTTTCCTGGTAATGTCCATCCATCCATCCATTTTCTATACCCGCTATTTCCTGTTCAGGGTCACGGGGGTCTGCTGAAGCCTATCCCAGCTCACATTGGGCGAAAGGCAGGGGTACACCCTGGACAGGTCGCCAGTCCATCGCAGCCCTGGTAATGTCCTCTGCTTTATTTTTTCTCTCACATACTGTCACCACCCTGTGAACTCTCCTATGTTTGGTAACCCAGGGAGAATTTGAAGCTTGCTATGCTCCTGTGAAGTGGCACCGGGACTCTTGCTTAGTTGCTAGGTTACCGTGCGCAGTCACAGAAAGTCATTTAACTTTTGCATCATTAGCTCTCTGCAGCATCTCATTGATAAATGAATGCATGGATGTGCTGGTTATACAGGTGAACAGAGAATGCAGAGGATAGGGTTAGATGGAGACGAATGATTAAAAAAAAACAGGGTAAGAAAAACATTGCTTGGCTAAAATTCTTAAAATTAGATAAAAGCTTTTAAAATGAGACAATTTTCTGAGAACAAGTCTTTTTCTTTGAAACTTCCTAAGGAATCCATTATTGTAGTGTAAAGAAAAGTAATCACGGACTTTATTTGATGTGATGAAAGTGATATTCAGTGGTGAATCACCAGTTTGATTTGGACAAGTTGATGATGCTGGAACTGTAGTTTTGGTGTCATTCCAATTGAACGAAATGTTGGACATTTTCTTTTTTGTTCCATCATGTAAAAGGATGTTTGTTGTTGTTGATGACATCATTTTTTCAGGACCATAATGCATCTTAAAGAGCAAAAGGCATGAAAACTTTCCTTCCAGAAAGACATTTAATACCAGCAACATGGCCTGCAAATAGTCTGAACCTTTAGTCAACTGAAAATCTCTGGTGGAAATAATGTTGTGCAAATGAGGGCTTCCAGCATGAGGACGTTGTGCAATCAAAGTAGACATTGTTCTCTTCTGTGCTGGATTCCTCAGGTTCTTTGAATCAGTGGTAAAATCAGAAGTACATGAAAACTTTGTGTCTTCATTAAAGTTGAACAAAGTACAAATGTGCTATAAAAAGGAAAGAGCCACCACACCTGCTGTGTGTTCCAATATCCGTATTTACTATACTTAGTTTGAGTACGTAGGGTGTTCCGATTACGATTGTGGTGAAAATAACTGTATGGAAAGGACCAAGATAGTGTACTCATAACGGCCAAAATGGTGAGTGTGGAACAATGTACAGTTTTCGCAATCCACGTCCACCATTTTAGCTACGTAGCAGAAGAGGCGGAGCCAGGCGGCCCCAACTCAGCTCGAAAAATAAAAGAAAGATGGCTTCCGTAATGGCAACAATGGCAACTGGATCGGCTGCAGCTCCCGAACCTGATAGATGTAAGTTTTGTGGTTTTACATATTAATCGTTGCCTGTATTTCTCTGGTTCAAAAGTTTTTGGCATGTAACGAGCAGAGGTCATGATCGTAATTTCCAGTAACCACTGAGTATGTGATTTGGGACACTTGTGTACACAAGTGTACTCCTTGAAGTATGGATATTGGAACACACCGCATGTCTTTCAATGAAAAACAAGTGAATCATTGCCTCAACCAGCAACATTTGTATAAAAACTGGTCCCTGATTCGTCTCATTTTGCTTTTTGACTATAAAGACAATTTAGACACAAGTATCTAAGACAACCTTCACTTTCATCCTGAGTCATCAAACTGTAATCCAGCCTGTAGTGTGCTCAGACCTTGCATTTGCATGGGCCATATGTGATCAGACTGGCTAGTACACATGTTAATGCAAGATCTGAACAGGGTCTCTGATATAGTTCTGAAACTCTAACTCATCGTGTTTTTGATTGTTAAATTGTTAACATATTCATGCTGTTATGATTCTCTCCCTATGCTCGTATCAAGCCAACCCATCTGTGAAGAACTGTAGCTACTTCCTCCTTTTGCACTTGAACAACAGGGAGCATGTTCCATATTTCATATGGACTGATGGAGAGCAAGTGGAGTGTGTTGCTGCATGTGGCTAATATGAGTTTGCTGTAATTGATGGACAACTTGAAATATTTCAAAAGGAAAGTGTCAGGACGTCTTCATGGAAGCTGAATCCCAAGAGGAACTTTAAACTCATCAACCTCATTTACATTTCATCAAAATCCCATCCACAGGGAGGGACAGATTGTATATGGAATCAAAGCTTCCAGCACATTCAGAAAGTAGTTTATGTTTCTTTTTTAAACTCAGTCATCTATTTTCCAGTCTGTCTGCAACTGAATGAGAAATGCTCAGATCAGGCTGGAAATTGGCTTTAGTCTGTCTACAAAATTGCTGGCAGAGACCAGGGAAGATAGTCTTGAAGAGTTGAGACTTCAAAGTGGACTCAAACAGAGAGGCAGCCTCAATATGGGTCCAAGTTCTGCTGGCCGTCCTGTGTCCAGGAAGTTAGCTGGGGGAAACTCCACGCTGTCATCTGGTGTCCAGAGAAGTTTCAGTTCTCCCTTGAGACTTCTCCTTTTGGCATTGTCATTACCACGAGCAAACAAAGATGACAGCTGAGGCAAGTGACCCCTTCTACTTTTGAGGCAGAGGCTCTTACAGAAGGGAGCAGGTGATTAAAAGGACTGGAATGTTTGACTGTTTGTGTATTTAAGTCACAAAAGGTTGCAGGGATGCAGGCAGGCAGATATTTGTGGAGTTGCCTGGCAACTCTCTTGATTCAAAGAGGGGGGGAGCATAGAGCTGGTTTTGACAGCTTATGTAACAACAGAGATGATTTTCAGAAGAAAAACTGAAACATCCTGATCCCACAATTTATATTTATATTTTACTTTGTGCAACGTGAGATGCCATGTCTCATTACTCCCTGACTTAAACAGCAAAGAAAAATTTTATTGATATTAAATCATATTAACTCCCTTTTTTTAATTGTCTCTTTCATTTGTGGTGGTTTCTTTTTTGTAGATCAGCCTTGTCTGTGGACTGCAGAGTAGCATGCATGGAAATCATGGTAAAATCCGGTGAACCCACTGTGGGATGACTCTTCTGTCCTCATGTGTCTGAAACCTTGGATAAGCAGGGCCCCTGTGTATGTCCCATCTAGATTTGCAAGCAACCACATGAAAGATGGTAACACGGCGGTACAAGAGAAAGAAAAGGTGGGGAAAGTACGAATTTGGAGAGCAGGGAGTCAGAAGGAGAAATGGGAAGAGATGGTGGGCAGCAGCTGGAGATAATTACGGCTGCCAGGTTGCATCCATGCTCCAGTTCCCTCACTCACTTTCTTTCTTGTTCAGCAAGTTCTTAACCTCTGCAGATGGACACCTGCGACTTGCTGAGCTTCACATTGCTCATTCCATTTCAGAAAATAACATATTTATGAGCCAGGAAGTGGGTGAGCACAGCCAGGGAATGGTATGAACTGCTATTGATAATGCATGTTGTACTCTTTTGGTCCTGTAGAGTGATCTTTTTTTTTTTCAGAAACATAAATGCAAAATGTAGAATCTGAAGAAGTTTTGTATCATTTCTGCAAAGTTGGAGTTCAAAATAAATGTTACTAGCTTCTAGTCAAAGAAGTGATTCAAACCAATTTTTACTTGAATTCAGCTTCAGGGATTAGCGCATTCAGTTTTCAAATACCAGTTGTGCATATGAATATGTTTGTGTCCCTGTAGGGTGCTGTGACGGACATTATTCTGAATTAGCATTCACACACACATATGAAATGCATTCATACACACATATGAAACCAAACTCTGTCACATACTACAAACCTTACATGCATACAAGTGAAATCTTGCACACATTACTACTGAAAAAACTCTCATACATCTTATTGGAAATTCTCTCATACGTCTTATTGAAACTTCAGAAAAGTGATGATGACTGTGCAGCGTATCTGTACTTGGAGACACGGTGGGGGTTTTCAGCCCTGTTGTAACATTTGAGAGTGTGTGGCTGGTCTCTGCTGATGCCAATATATTATTAATTAACGCCGTCGCTTCGGTCAGTCTTGGCTGCTAATGTGACATCACTGTGGCGAGCGAACAAATTTACCACCACTGCCTCTATTATATAGTTACACTGCTTAACCAATAAGCTTCCAGTTAAACTGAAATCACTTGTTTCAACTGAAATTACTTCCAATTTTACTGAAAATTTCAGTAAGATGTATGAGAGAATTTCCAGTAGGATTTATAAGAGGATTTTCAATAGTATGTACGTAAGATTTCACTTGTATGTGTCTGAGGTTTTCAGTATTGTATGTGAGAGAATTTGGTTTCATATGTTTGTGTGAATGCTAGTTCAGAATAATGTCCCACATGGAGCCTCATACTTCTGTGTGGTTCAATTTACTGCAAATGGAATGTTGAAACCTAAATGCGTACTAAAGAAAAAATGCAATTCGCTCAATGTAGTCAAATGTTGAAGTCCTACAACGCCATAATGTTGGTTTCTGTGTTGATACGCAATCATGTGTACCTGCTTAAACTTTTTTCGTGCTGCATGAGACCTGTATCACACAAACTTCCAACACTCTGAAATGTTGGATTTGCTTGATTATGTTTGAGTGAGTGCTGATACTTTTGCCACAGTGGGTAGAAAACATTTCACAGTGAAATCAAATCAAATCAGCGCATCGTCACCTTTTGAATCTCATGTTTCTTTTTCTCTTTAGATTTAAAGTTAGCGGTCTGATTTCTGTTTCAAACCAGCTTTCAGTCATTCAGTCAGCTTCCAGTCTACCCATAGCATCATCACCGTCAGGTAATCTGCTCCATCTAAGCTCATTTCTATATCATTAATGTTGGATCAATGTTCATGATGCTCTGTTCTTGGTTGGATGAGTTTGAAATGATTACTCCATGCAACCATAAATATAGATTTAAACTCACCCTCTATATTAGTCGCCCAATCTCTATTAGTTTGCTTTGTTTGACCAGATGATATCTTAAATATATGACTTATATAGCTCATTCAAAATGACTTCTGCTATCTTTAGATGGCCTCCTTAAACTATTTCAGTCTTTAACATGCAAAAACTTAGTGCTTCTTTGGTATTATAATCTTGGCATCCAAAGTCTGGTGCATTCTGGGCAGGACTTCCATATTGTGTTCCCATGAACCAAAACAAAAAAGTGGGATTACTGACACATTCTTTACACAATCTAATCAAGTCAAGAATCAGTTAGAAAGACAGTGATGTCACAGAATTTTTTTTTAAACCAAATAATAGACACCATGTGTTGCTCTTTCGGGTAAGAGCTCTTTGACAAAGAGAAGTTGGTCAGTTCCACTGATTGGTTCAGGAGCTTAGATTGTTCGACAGTCACTTCAAGATGTTCTTCAAGATGTCTGTTGGAGAGTTTGAAGACCTGTTGTGAAAGTAAGTTCCAAGCTCGAAATATTTCTCATCGGTTCAGAGCCGCAGCTAGCCATATAGCCATATACATGGCGTGAAACCAAACTTCACTATTTAAAAGCTTGTTTACAGAGTGACTTTGCGTCATTCATTTTATTGGACAGGAGGACTTCGACCTTTATTTAAAAAACACAACAGAACACATCATCACCCATCATTTTTGACATTTGCAAAAGTGAAAGCCTGCATTTACTTTACATTGATTTAACGTGCAATTTAATCACAACCAAAAAAAGCATGATGAAGAACCTATACAGCTCCACATTGGTAAGATAATTTAAACTTTAACACTGACCTGAATGAGTATCACAGAAGATTTTTGCAGTTTTTAGTCTTGGCTCTCCGCTGTAGACGGGGGAGGTTAAGTCACTTTTACAACTCTCTAAAACAAGATAGTACATTTTGTACTTTCTTAATTTGTTTTAACTCTCTTGAGCATCTTATTTGTATCTGCCAAGATGTTCACTGTAGAGCTGTGAGCTAGTTTCATCGCTGTTGAAGTGTGACATAATATTGTAAGTGAAACCCATTTGACTGACTGGGATGAGACCAGGAAGTAACTTTGTCTGTTTTTTTGCCAATTGCAGAGAGACTTCATAAAAGTCAGCAAATGTTCCTCCAAAGAAATTGAAATAAAAGCAACATTGACACCAGCTCATACCTACATATTAAATGCAGTTTTTAAAAACCTATATACTTATATGTTTGTACAGAAATATATGTCTATTTTTCATGACCATTTTTGTGACCTATTTTTTTTTGCATGTTTAAATACTACTTTTTCATCTCAGCTGCTGATGTAACAAGGACATTTCCTACAAGTGTGATTAATAAATCCTTATCTCATATTATCTTAGTTAAATTATGTGTAGAATTTCTAAAGCTTCACCTTGAAGGAAAACATTCACCCAAAGCTGCAGAAAACAAAGTCACCACTCTTAAACAGAGAAAAAGAAGAGGGGAAAAAAGGAAACTGAAAGAGCAAAATAAGAAAATGTGAGACATGAAGAAAAGAGTGACGTGGCGTGGATAAAACCAACCCGAACCCTGTCTCAGACTGGGGCCAGAAGGGAAAGAAAACACATCCTGCAAGTCACAGAAAAGACCGTGAAACCTGAAACAGCTCATCCGAAATCTTGAAAACCTGCAGTTGAGAGGAGGAAAGGAATGAAAGTGAAGATAAAAAGGAAAAATGCATGAAGAAGTGAGACAACAGCAGCAGATTATTCTAAAACTTAAAATTACAAGCACAAAACTGAAGCAGGAGAGAAAAATGTTGAGGATCAGATGGATCAGATGTAAGACTTGGAAGAATCAAAAGAAAAAAGGAGGAAGATGGAAAAAAAATTATCTGAAGGAGGAGATGACATCAATGAAAAGAGAAACAAGTAGAAAGAGCAAAACAGAAATGAAGAGAAAATAATGCAGGAGAGGAAAAAATATGGAGCTGAGAAAAAAAATCCTGGAGGAGAAAAAGAAGTCTTAAATAAAAGGAAGACGTGATATTCTTAACGTTCCCCCTGAATGACCTTCTGATTTTCCTGTTTTTGATCCACAACCATCCCTCCATTTCAACTGCTCTTCCATCAATACTTATCTGTACGATCCCTGGAGTATCGCTCTAATTATCTTGTATGTGATCCCCTCTCATCCCTCCATCTCTTCTCTGACCCCTCCTCTTTCATCTTTGCCTCCCCTCGCTCCCTCTCATACCCCTCTTCCTCTCGTGTACATAACTCACGCTCTCTACACCCCTCTGCTGACCTTTCTTTCTTCATCAAAACCTTCCCACCTTTTGCTTTATTATCCCTCTTACTTTCTGCTATCTGGTCCAACCACATCCCTCCTTCTTTCCTTCAGTAGAGGAGGGAAAACAATCAGACGGAGCGAAAGTAGCCTGAAAACAGCCGAGCATCCTCCAGTGCTTCAGTGCATCCTTTCAACTCTAAAAATACATTTCATAGTAATACTCACATTTTCACAAGAGCTGCTCTGTTTTACGATATTTTTATCTTCTCTTGGAAATGTCCCACAGGATACCAAGCTATGTGTAATTTATGTGTAATTTCCCTTCAGGGATTAATAAAGTATTGTTGAATTTGAATTTGAATTGGATTGAATTGAACTTCCTGGACCCACTTCCTGTGGGTCCAAATGAGTTTCTTGTTAGTTTTTGGACAACAGTGTTCAACATTTCGGGATTCCTGGGGGTCATAATGCTTCCAGGATTGCAGGAAGTGGCAGATTCATCTACTGCAGAAAGCTCTGCCTCCTTCAGCCTCACCCAGCCCTTGCTGCCATTTTCCTCATTTTTCTGACAAAAAGAAAAAAAAATGGTTTTGTAGCCTCTCAGCTATACACAGGTAGCAGGCAGTCTGTCTTTGGCACCGCTCACGTCGAAAATGTGCACTTTCCAGGTATGAAGGATTTTTTTTCAGTATACGATAGGATTATATTCGACATGAAGGGGGATGCTGGTAACAATCCTTCTTACAGACCTTTGATAGTAGTTCAAATGGTCATTTCTCTATAGTGGAGGCAAGCTGCTCTTTGATTCTTCATCTGTGTTTATCAGCTGCTGGCACAGACTGTCTCACAAGGACAGAGAGATGGATTTACATTGCTTTGAATATTTCTCCACAGACCAGGTTATTTATTGCAATAAAATAATTTTAATAGTGTTCTTTCAGATATCTGATCTCTGCAGTGGTTCCTGAATGACTGGCGTTATGAATTTTTCCATAAAGGGGTGTTGTGGGCTGAATTTGTTCCCGGCGTCGGTTGAGCAAATCCTCTATTGCTTAATATGATAAGATTAGAAATAGTTTGAAATGCTGCTTTAAGTAAAGTTTTGACTATAATATACATGAATTAGTCAGAGGCTGGTATGCCTCTCTGAGGAGGCGTTTTCCTTACTTTTGCCAAACATATTTGCCAAAGATTATTTGATATTTCAAAGACATTCATACGCCAGAATCAAATAGATACCAGTTTCTGGGGCTGCCAAGTTTAATGAAAAGTTTGAAGATTATAATTCTTGAGGGTGGAGTTGTGCTCCAACCAGAATTACTTTTGCAAATAAATGATCTCCATCTAAAGCTGCCTCTAAACAGTACATTTTAAAAATGAAAGAGGAAGAAGTTAAGATATGAAATCACCCAGTTCTGAAGAAAAGATGATGGAATCATGAAAAAAAACAAAACCAAAACACTTTGTTGCACCACCTCTGACTTCTATAACTGCTTAAATTCTCAAGGGCATGGACCTAACTATCTACAAACACGATTCTTCATCACTCCAGCTCCAGTTTTCTCTCATTGTGGTTCCAGATAAGCTTGGCAGGTTCGAGTCTTGTCATGGACCATTTTCTACCATTTCCACCAGAGATTTTCAGTTGGATTAAAGTTGCAGACTATTTGCAGGCCATGTTACTGATATTAAATGTCTTTCTGGAAGGAAAGTTTTCATGCCTTTTGCTCTGTAAGATGCAATTATAGTCCTGAAAAAATGATGTCATCATCAACAAACATCCTTTTACATGATGGAATAAGAAGCGTCCAAAATTTCAGTGTAAACTTGCACCTGACATCATTGTAGACATTAACTTTTTTGTTTTTAGTGAATTTATTATTTTTTGTTACATTTTTGTGGCTCTAGTGGCCATTATTGGCAGTAAAGAGATGGGAAATGGGGGCAGGGAAATAACAGGGAAGACACGCATCATCCATCCATCTTCTTCCGCTATCCAGTTCCGGGTCACGGTGGCAGCAGCCTGAGCAGGGACGCCCAGACTTCCCTCTCTCCAGACACCTTCTCCAGCTCTTCTGGGAGGACTCCAAGGTGTTCCCAGGCCAGCCGAGAGACATAGTCGCCCCAGCGTGTCCTGGTTCTTCCTCTGGGTCTCCTCCAGGTGGGACATGCCTGGAACACCTCCAGAGTGAGGCGTCCACAGGGTTATCCGATACAGATGCCCGAGCCACCTCAGCTGGCTCCAATCAATGTGGAGGACATCACGATATTCTAATTTTAGAAGAATATATTGATGTTGGACATCAGATTAAACAGAAGAATCTGGACCACAAGACTAAACCTTTTTTTACATGACTCAAACACAATTCAAATTACAACTAAATGAATTACCACATATCCAATGTCACTCAGCACCGCGGTGTGAAGTCACTCGCAACATTTTCTGATGCTACAGAATAAAAACAGCCGATTGACCCCTCAAGTGAAAGCTGCGACTCCACAGAATCAAGAGACGTGCATCAAAACTTTTACAGCAAAGTATCAAAGAATCACAAAAACAATGCAAAAAATAAAAAATAAAAACTGCTTCCAGCTGTGGCATGATGGACTGTAACTTTTTTCTTAGTTTTTATGTTTTTACAATTATACAGTTTGCTTTTTTTTTTTTTAAAAAATGGAAAGGCGTTTCTGGATCGCTTCTTCTTTGCATGACACAGCTTTAACTTGTGTTTGTGGGTTGTACGGTGAAGTTTATTCACAGACAGCAGTTTCTGGAGGTTCTCCTGAACCCACGCAGTGATGTCCAGTGGGATCTTCACAGTCTTTGCTGTTTTACATTGAGGAAACATTTTTATGAAATTATCCTAGAATTTTTAGATGTAGTTTGTCACAGATTTGTGAACTTCTGCCCATATTTAAATCCAGTTTATATGTTCTTCTTGTTCTATTGGGAATAAAATATCAGTTGACGAGTCTTGACAATCATTGTGTTTTTATTTACACAGCATCCCAACTTTTGGGGGGATTTTGGGATGTGAGAGTTTTACGTAACCACGGCACTGAAAATAGTTGCAGTGAGTGTGCACAGATGAATTCGTTTGTGACTTGTTGAGAAGATCAAACATCCTTCCTTCTCATACTTTTTTTTTCCAAGAATAAAAAAATGGAGCTGCAGCACAGAGGTTTGATATTTTCAAGCTTTGAAGGTGCACATGAGTCGATAAACAGACACCATCATTTTTGTTTTCTCTCTCAGCCACTTTCACGGAGAGGAATTGGGAAGAAAAAAAAAGAGGAAGAGAGGGAGAGAAAAATGGATATGGCAGATGTTTTTCTTTGTTTTCATATGCAACTGCAAAGAAAGGACACATAAGATACAGAGATACAGGGTGGCATATAACAATGAGGCAGTCATCTAATGTGGCATGACAGAGATGCCCCAACAGATCCGTCTGTTTCAGTGGGCTTTAGGCATCATTTTTCCAGTAGATTCCATTTTCCTGAAGCAAAGGATGTCTTATTTTACCCTTTTTTTTAAATTTACATCTCGTTCTTTTCACTGAATTGCTGACATCCACAATTCAAGTGAGAATTGACATAATACACGTCAACAGTACATCTAACTGCTTGTAGCACGTCGCTGAGCAGCTGTCTGGATGCAAACAACTGGGACAGTTAGCTGAACCTTTATGACAGGATGTCTGAACTTCTTTCAAGGCAACCCAGCCAACCTTTTCCATCCTCTTTCCCAGAGCGGAGGAAGTGAGAATATAGAGGAAATTCTCATAATAGGAGAGGGGGTTTTCTGAGGAAATGGAACTGAGTAAGCTGCCTTTTGATCCATCTGTTTGGGGAAACCTTGAAAATGGACATTCAAGTGGTCTTTCGGATTTTCTTTCCCTCTGGTGGCCAAATGAGTTGTTGAAGACATCCATCCATCCATCCATCATCTATACCCTCTATTTCCTATGCAGGGTCACAGGGGTCTGCTGAGCCTATCCCAGCTCACTTTGGGCGAAAGGCAGGGGTACACCCTGGACAGGTCGCCAGTCCATCGCAGGGCGTTGTTGAAGACAGTTAAAGAGATAAAAAGTTTAGTTTTAGTCTTGTGTGTCCATGATGAATGTGAAGGATTCATACCATGAAATAGAATTTGGATTATTGTTCTGCATTTGCTCTCTCGCCAACCAACGCATTGGAGCAAGTGAAGCTCCTGGCCAAAAGAAAGAAAAAAAGAAGAAAAAAAAGTAATTGCCCTTTATAGAGGATGTTCATTCAGCTACTTTTTATGGAACAAAAATCACAGAATGAGAAACAAAAAAAAAAAAAATCAACAGCTGAAATGTCTACCTTTGTAAAATGTACCATAGTAAACTAAATAGTTGTAATTATAGCATTTTTTTTAACATCAAAGTGATGGAAAAAGATCGACTTATCAACCAAAAAACACCCAAAATGCCAAAACAGCAATAAAAACAAAACAAAAGAAACATTTATCATTTTGTTGCAGCTCCTCTGACTTTTATTACACCACAAACCCTTAAAGACACGGACTCCATGAATGGAAACAATAGTCTTCAACATTTAGATTCCAACTTTCTCATGGGCCATCTTCTAATTGAAAAATGTGTTTTCAGTCGAAAGCAAAGAGAGAATATAAAAAAAGTGCATAGAACGCATGGACACATAAAAACACAAACATATTAAATTACCCTGGATTCAGGGTACAGTAAGTCCAGAATCAATAACATTGGTAGGTTTTGCTGGAAGACTCACATGTTTAAACAATAAATAAAATGCAAAGTCAGAAAGAATAAACAGCAACAGCAAGAAAAAAAAACTGTTGCCACAGTACAAGTCCACCAGTTGAGGGCTATCTTACTCCTCCCCTGGTCTGCATTTAAATAGTGATGGCTTCAGGGATAAAGTAGTATTTGTATCGATTTCTCCTCACCAAGGGACAGCTGAACCTTGAGCCTGAAGGCAAAGGCTGAAATTCATTGAACCGGGGCTGAGCAGCATCCGAAAGGATGCTTTGTGTCTTCCTCCCTACCTGTCCAGAGAAAAGGTCAGACAGCAAACTCAGCTGAGATCCCAGCAACGAGTAGTCCAACACTTGGAAAGGTTCAGTCTCGACTTTACAGCTATGACACCTTCAGCTCAGGTTATTCTCACTGCCCACGTTGAAGTCAGTCTTTGTTTTTCTGGATATGAGCACATTTCCCTCAGCCAGTTCCTTACAAATGAGCATCTAACACTGAGTCATAGCTCTACCAAGCTTCCTTCTTTTTCTTTCCTTCTTCTTTTTTAATGTTGGGCATTTTCTGTCTTCAAGACACTTCAAGTCTGTCCTGATGCTTTGATGTTTCAGGTAGCAGAAGTGAAACATTAAACAGGTAGCAGGTAACGGGTAGCTCTGTTGTTGCAGACATGTCACAGCAAGGACCAAGAGCTTGTTCATTTGTAGTTTACGGCTTGTTTATGTACGTTTCTAATTTCTAAGGAGTGAAAAATTACAAGGTGTTTCCACAATTTCTTTCTCCTGATAATATTTCTGATTAGATGAGTGGATAGTGGTGGGGCAAAACCAGCATGAAATCAAAGAAAGACAGGAAGTAGAAGCAATAATGGATAAAAGGAAATATGTCAGTCCATATTTAAAAAAAATCCACGACTTTTCCAATAATGTACCACAAATGAAGGTACTGAAGATAGAGACATCCAGATCAGAGGTAATGAGGACAGGTCAAAGTGTGTAATGGGACCATTTGTCCCCACTGTGCAAAAGCCTTCAGAGCCACAACCAGGTACTTAATGTGTTTTTAATATAACTAATCAGGTTGCCAGATGATAATGACATTATCTTATCCATTGTATATGTGTGTGTGTGTGTGTGTGTGTGTGTGTGTGTGTGTGTGTGTGTGCTTTCATCTCGATAGCTATTCAGATTCTATATCAAATATCACCCACAATGTTAGAAATAGTACAGACTTAACTGAGCCTGTGGCTGCAGCGTACACAATTCTGTGAACCCCTTCAAATATGCATATATGGCCTGGTTTAAAAACAGATTCACCACTGTTTTATTAGATTAGTAATTTGTCAATAACTTTGCTTACAGTTTTTCATAAATAAGCCTTAACTGAGTGACTCGCTGCTCTGACTGTGATGTGGTTTGAAGTTAAGATGAAAAGCCAAAGGGCTTCAGGGAATTTGTTGTAAATTTTCCTCTTTTGCTGACCTTACAGTAAATCTGATTCCCTATTCTGTTTTACTCTCTTTGATCAATTTGAGATCCATGTTATGAATTCCGCTAAGGGTGTGGCGCACCTCAGTAAAGAACAGAAAAAAAAACCTTTTCCTTTGTCCCTCTGGAGCCCTCTTAAAAGGTTAATGGATCGAGATTGAAGTTGCAAAACATGGGCCAGTACGACAAATGTGTGCATGGATGGAAAGGTAATTATGATGACAGAAGGGTACGCGGCTGGATGAGGTGCTATATTTTCCCAAAATGCTCAAATCAAGAAAGAGAAGGGTGATCACAAGGGGTTTAATGTTTGTATGAAATTATTCTACATTATTTTTAACCCTAATGTGCCATGAACATCTTCAACATCTTGCAACCAGCAGGTTTAAAAAAAAAAAAAAAAATCTTAATAAGGCTGAATATCTGATAACCCACACGCTAAACTGGCATAGTCACTTTAAAACCAGAAGCTTAGGTGCAGTCAAAACCACCCAGTGAATACCATTTTTGTGGTACTCAGGTTCCCTGTGTTGGAAACAATGAACGATGAATTGGACAGACTTACAGCTCTGTACATTTTGTACATCCTGTACACCCTAATTTTGTCCGATGGTGAGAAATATAGAACATGTCCAGAGCAAATATGGTCCAGTTTCAGTCCAATTGCAGCGTTTTGCAGGATTGGCTCAACTGCAACCACATTATTTGGATTTGTTACTCTGACCATGAGAAGTTTGGTTTAGGTTGATTCCATTTGAAGTAATATGCATTTTAAAACTCCTGCTGTCTTCACAGTGAGCATACACTCGTTATCCTCCAGATCAAAAATGACCTACCAGCGCTACAGATCAAACTAGAAAAGCGCAGACCTCCTCCAAGCAGCACAGTTCCCCCACATATTGTGACTAACACACAAAAGTAATACTCCGACATTTGTTTTATTATATTGAATTCCTTGACCATGTAAACATACACAATTGGAATTGCATTGATATCGTTATTAGTTTAATGGTTTTTTGTGAAAATCAACATTTCTGTAATGGCGGATCTTCTGGATCCAGCTCCATAACTATTATAGATACATCAAATCTGTTAACATACTTCTTTTTCAGCAGACTGTCAGCTACAATCTGGTGTTAGTTGCATGTCTGCATCTTCATTTGTTACCTCACAGTGTTAAAAAAGATGATAACCTCTGGATCATACACATTATTGATGCTGTCATGATCATGTCCCGTATTTTTTTTGCCAAGCGTTCAGAGCATTTATTGTGGAGATATATACATATATCCTGAAAATGGCCCTATCTCACAATGATAAACAATCCTTTAAAAAAATTCCTTGATCCAGACAGTGATCCGGATCACCTTCAAAATTTAATAATTTGTTCGCCGTCCCAATTTGG
Source organism: Arrhamphus sclerolepis (assembly GCA_037176975.1). Classification (NCBI taxonomy): domain Eukaryota; kingdom Metazoa; phylum Chordata; class Actinopteri; order Beloniformes; family Hemiramphidae; genus Arrhamphus; species Arrhamphus sclerolepis. The sequence goes on along the minus strand of JBAMYA010048513.1, from coordinate 10,788 downwards.
ACATACCCTGAAATTTGTATGAAAATATGTCCATAACTTTTTGAGTTATATTGCAAACAAAGAAACAGACAAACCAACACTGGCATAAACATAACCTTCTTGGCGGAGGTAATTAAAGCATTTTCATACCATTTTAAATGCCAAAGCTGTTTTTCATGAAGAAACAACATAGAACTTAATAGAAACTATGTGAATATCAAAGCTTTCCCTTTCAGAAAGACTGTATTCATTCAGTGGACACCAGTTGTTAGGTTTTCTTTACCAAAGCAGATTTTTCTAATTATTATTTCTTAAGGTACTTGAAAGTGATAAACAATATTTAAAAAAAAAAAAAAAAATCTTCACAAATGTGAAGAAAGCAATAGTGATGAGCCAACGTACAGAGAGGAGGTCCGACTGTTGCAAAGCCAACAACCTGCTTCTGAAAGTGGACAAAATCAAAGAGGTAGTCACTGACTTTAGTATAACACAGAGGGACCACGCCCCATTGAACATCAATGGCTCCTCCATGGAGATCGTCAAGAGCACCAAACTCCTTGGTGTTCACTTGGTGAAGAATCTCACCTGGACCCCCAACACCAGCTCCATCAACAGCATCTCTACCTTCTGAAGAGACTCAGAAAATCTCATCTGCCACCTCCAATCCTCACCACGTTCTACAGAAGAACCACTGAGAGCATCCTGAACAGTTGCATCACTGTCTCGTTTGGAGATTGGACTGCATCGGACCAAAAGATTCTCCAGCGAGTACTAAGGACAGTGTCTCTCCCATCTCTTCTGGACATTTTCAACAACTGCTTCACCTGAAAAGTTCTCAGCATTGTGGAGGCTCCAACTCATCCGTCACTTGGACTTTTTACTCTTCTGCTGTCTGGGAGAAGGTACCGCAGCATTTGGACCAGCTCAGACTGTGCAACAGCTTCATTCCACAAGCCATCAGACTCCTCAACTCTGGACTCTGACACACATACGTGATGGACTCTGACCATGATGCACCTTACTCTCTGGATACCTCCACTGCAATATTACCGAACTGTATAGCTTGCATCTTCGCACATACATTGCAGCTTGCATAGGTTTTTGCATTTTTGCACCTTACTCAGCTATATCTCCGTTGTTATTAAAAAATAAACAAAAAAAATTAAAAATCTATGCTGCTTACTGTATATCAGAACATGTTTCTACCTCATGTACCATTTACACAGAACTAACCATGTACTAACCAACACTTGTCTTTAAGTCTTGTCTCTTAATTACAGGTTTAGATTAGGAATGTTTAGATTAGGAATGTTTTTTGTATTTGTTATAGGCCTTTTTGTATTTATTAGATTAGATTAGATTCAACTTTATTGTCATTACCCATATGCAGGTACAGAGCAACGGAATGCACTTTAGCATCTAACCAGAAGTGCAATAAGCAGTAAATGTATGCAGCATAAATAATGTGGTATATACGAGTATGTACAGGTAAGATTTACAGCATTTACATAATATTTACAGGTGGAAGCATATGTACAGGTGAAACCATATATAATCTTATTAAATTAGTGCAGTATATATCCAGGTGAGTGAGCAAAATAAATACAAAGATCGACTGAGTACTATGAACATATAATACAGATGGATGTGTGCATTAAATGTCGGTAGACTATAAAAAGGAACAATGACATAATTTACAATAAAATAAAGAGGCAGATGATAAATTAGGTGATATAAATACAGACAAAGTCAACATTAAACAGTGCAGAAATAAAAGTAGTAGCTACCTAATCTTCCTAAACTAGTGCACTTAAACAGGTTGTTTAAGTGTGCGTGTGCAGAACAGTCCAGTAGTGCAATGGTGTGTTCAGTCTTTAGTTAGTGAGGAAGTGAGGAGTTGAGGGGTGTGAGTAAATTGGTGTGTAGGGGTCAGCGGGGCGGAGTTCAATTCTGAAAACAATCCATGTGCAGGGTGGGAGGGGTCTTTTAGGATGCTGTGAGCTTGATGTAGACAGAGCTTCCTCTGGACGTCCTCAGTGGCAGGGAGTGAAGTTCCTGTGATACTTTGGGCAGTTTTTACTACCTGCTGTAGTCTTTTGTGCAGAGTAGCTTTCATACCAGACTGGGACACAGTTGGTTCAGATGCTCTCACTTGTGCAGTGGTAAAGATTCACCAGGATGGCTGAAGACAGGTGGTTCTTCTTCAGTGTCTTCAGGAAGAGGAGGCGTTGGTGAGCTTTCTTTAGCAGGTTGGAAGTGTTGGTGGTCCAGGACAGATCCTCTGAGATGTGGGTCCCCAGGAACTTGAAGCTTGAAACTCGGTCGACTGTCGTCCTGTTGATGTGTATGGATTCATTCGTGCTTTTTCTCTTCTTCCTGAAGTCCACAGTGAGGTCCTTGGTTTTGCTGGTGTTGAGGAGCAGGTTATTGTCCATGCACCATATGACCAGGTGCAGTACCTCCTCCCTGTAGGCTGTCTCATCGTTGTTGCTGATGGAGTGGAATCCACACACAGGTCTGCAGACATGGGTGAAGAGGGAGTAGAGGAAAAGGACTTAGCACACAGTCTCGTGGCACACCAGTGTTCAGTGCGACAGTGGTGGAACAGGTTTGACCTGACCTCAAATGCAGTGGTATGTTGGTCAGAAAGTCCATGATCTGCTTGCAGAGGGAGGTGCTGGTGCCCAGGTTTTCAAGTTTGGTGATTAACTTGGAGGGAATGACAGTGTTGAATGCTGAGCTGAAGTCAGGAAACAGCAATCGTGCATATGTGTTGTTGTCCAGGTGAGTGAGCACAGAGTGCAGTGCTGTGGATGCAGCATCATCTATGCTTCTATTTCTGCGGGCGGCAAACTGGTGAGGGTCCAATGTGGGTGGGAGGGTGTCCTTCAGGTGTGCCAGGACCAGTCGCTTGAAGCACTTCATGATAAAGTGACGTAGAACAGAAAAATCTCTTATTGTGGGTGCGTCGCAGTCTTATCTCGTCCATCTTATTCAGCAAGGACTGCACATTAGTGACGAAGATGCTGGGCAAAGAGAGCTGCGATGTTAGCCTTGGCTTAACTCTTATCCTGCCATGCTTCCCTCACCTTTGTTTACGATCTCGGGGGCCGCCTACGAGCGCTTCTACACGGCCGGGGAGTGTACGAAGCCTCCTGTGTTCTGGAGATCTTAGGGAGATTGGTGATAAAGGTTTCTGAGAAACATAATCCAATGTTTACAAGCTCTTGTTGGGTGTAGGATGTAAAAGCACAACTGTTCTGACCAAACAGACCCGAAATGAGCTGTAAGACTGCAAAAACTGGTGAGACACAGGGCCTTGCGATCTGTTTGTGCCACCATCCTGGGTGTGATTGTTAGTGTTACTGGGGTGTTACAATGTAGAGCTCCTTTAAGACAGTAAAGCCATAAAACATCTAATACATTATGATCTCTGTAACCCAAGCTATTGAAGCAAATGTGCCATACTGTAAAAGGTAAATGTAAATACTTGAGAATAATTGAAGTAAAGCATGGGAGAGCCACTTCAAACATGACATCACTTCTCTCTGGAGTCTTTGCAGTAAATAAGCAGCATGAAACAAGAGCACACTGTTAAATTTCAGTGACAATCTGTTGTCAGACAATCTGTTGTCTTTGGAATATCACCTTTGCTCAGCTTCTAATGCTGTATTTTCATCAAGGTACAGACCTGAGATCATTTCTTATCTCGCCTCTCCTCTGCCACGGGGTTCAACCCAGTCAACCTCACACATAGCTCCAGGCTATGTCATTTATGAATTATTTAGTTACAGAAGCATCACACATTGAATTAATATTCATTATTCCATTTTCTATTATCTACATTCGAGTCTTTGTGTGACTCCTGGCTCTCCGTTTTTTTGGAAATAATTTGTATTCCTGTGGCAGCAGGTCGGTCGGGGCTTGTGCCCGCTGACGCAACATGCCAGGCATGCTGAGTGAGTCTCAACTGGGCTGCTCTGTTTTCCCCCTTTACTCCTGCACTGGTTTTCTGGCAGGTGATCTTTTTTCCCCTTTCTGTAAAAAAAAAGAAAAAAGAAAACTGCCTTGCCTAAACCAGATCAGCTACTTATGTGATATTTGCATTGGAAACTCCAGACTATTAAACCTTTAGAGCTAGACACTGCTCAGGAGTGTGCAACATTCACTCACTCAATAAATTATGCATCAGAAAAAACATGTCTGAGGATACCTCTTGCTATATTGCAGAGGTAGAGTGCGCTCTCTGAATATCAAACAGTATGGCTCCCCCTAGTGTCAAAGCCAGGTAAAGTATAAGTATAAAGGGGCTTGAGGGACTTAAATAGGTTTAATTGTTCATAGAAGCTCCACTTTAGGTCTGCCAGTCTCAGCTTTTTATGTAAAATCCAGTTAAGCAGAACATTTTTGACAGAATTCTGCACTATTGAATTTTGCTGTTATGCAAAAACTCTGGGATTAAGAGGCTTTTTTGACGGTGTTATCTTCTTGACTTCACACTCTGTGTGCCCACATAACATACACCAGCTTCACACATGAGATAATCAATTATTCAAGCACGATGCTGCAAACAGAACATCAGTTGTGTCCTTACACAGTGGCCCCGGGGCAACATGCAGCCTCTCCTGTAGATTACTGCAGTCATCTGCTGGGCCATCTTGAAGCTGAAAAGCGGCTGTCAACTCAAATTTTCAAGTCAGCACGCGACTGCAGTGAAAGCAGAGAGAAAGAAAACGTTTTACTGCAAATACAGCTTATTTGTTCAGTCAGAGCAGGTTAAAAAGGGCCCGGCCATTCGTAACCATTTACCTCATGAAATTTCACTGCCATTTCAACCAGTACAGAAGGTACCCAGGCTCATACAGGAAGGTCCAAGAGCCAATATTCCTAATTTACAGATTAACAATTCTTAGTGGTATTTTAGCTCCAAGATAATCACCATCATGACTGAGTTATTAAGCAGATACTATTTAATATTTCTTTTCATACCCTGGTACATTTTTCCCCACTACATGGCAACAAAATGCACAATAAGGGGGGAATTAATAATTCATGAGAGTATATGTGTAATGTGTGCAGAAGTGGATGTGTTTGGGGAGCAGCTCCCATCAGACTGGGATGGGGTAAATTCTGCAAGTTACAGTACTTTCTGACATTTTTCATGTCGGAGCTGGAAAGAACATACAGTCTGACAGTCGGACCGTGGGAAAGACAGCAGGGAGGCCGCGTCTGTGACATTTCCCACTTGTGTAATAAAGAACTATTTTTGTACTGTCAAGAAAAACGCACTGTGACTGAAATGATAAAAAAAAAGCCAACAAAGATAATCACGTGTAATGATTCGGTCTGAGCTTCTTGTTGGAAGGTAGAAAACTATGTGTGACAGATGGATCTGATTTCTGCGAATGTCAATGTAGCAGAAAATAAATTCAACATGAAGAAGTAACAAATTTTCATCTAAGTGGATGAAGTGGGGACGGCGCATGGGAACACACAAACAACAAATCAAATGAAAATGAAAAGCATTTTGAAAATTGAAAAGACTGGCGAGGAAACACTACTATTTTTACGCCGTGATAAAAAACACTGATATGGGTGTGTAAGAGGGTCTGATCATTAAGAGATGAGAGCCAGCAAATTACTACCCATTCCTTCTGGGTATAGATAATGGCTAAAATTTAAAGCCATTTTATGTAACAATACCACTTCTGGTCATAAGAAAGTTCATGTGTCAGTTCCTGGCACAGTAAAATGCACCTCTAGTGGGACCAACTGATATTACAGCACATTCCAGATCATCCCCACTCATTAGTACAATATTGCCAATGATTCTTCAGTCAACACAGCAGATCTATATGCCTCCATGTGGTCAGTAGTCATATTGCTGCATGCACAGAGTGGCTTTACCTTCATTGGAAAATAAAATGATACAAGGGTTCATTACAGCGCTCTGATTTTTACTGCATCTGTCAAGGAGTTGGTACCTGAAATACAAACTTTTTACTGTACTGTAAATAAAGTTATGCATAGAGCAGAAGTGGATCTGTGTATTCCTGTTTTATAGTGCTTCAGTCTTAAAAGAAGAAATGTGAAATGTTTCACACCATTGTACATATAAACCAGCAACAGCAGTCGCACTTCCTTATCACACAAAATGAAGGCAAGCTTTAATTAAAATGCTTTAATTGAAATTAAGCTGCTGGTGCGAAGGGTCAAAAAAGATGTGCCAAAACACCAAATGATTGCTTAACATGCTTTATGTGCCACTGAACAACGACTTTATGATCTATAGTTTTATGTAGCAGAGTATAGTCTGCATGGAAAATGAATACATCATTATGTGGTGTGTGTTGCGTTCAAGGAAACTGAAAAACCATTATCAAACACTGCCACAATTTGTAACGCACAATATAAAATTTGATGCCCCACAGATTCATAATATGACCTCGTTGGTATTACAGAGTCCTATAATTAAAACCACTGAGCAACATTATCACAGTAGGAAAAGCACTGACTCACAGAGCCCCACAAGTAAATGTACATTATGTATAATATTGTCATGTAATGTGTTGTTTATTGGATGGTACTACAAACACAAACAGTCAGAAAGTCATCTTAAAACTTCAAAGTTCTTCAAAGTTATATAACATGCCTTTTTTTTTCATTGATGAGTCCCTCTGCATTCCTGCTGGCTCTGTGACAACAGTACACAGAGGGTGGTGCTAATTGGCTCATTGGCTGCACCTGTGAGGCTGGTTGTCTACCTGGTGTGGTTGGAGTGAGAGGTTCACCATTCTAGATGATACTACTTGGTCGTTGGTGCTGGTTTGAAACCTGATTTTATGAATAAACCTTTTACTTTACAGCCTCTGTGTTCAGTCACATTTTATGTTGCGGCCGTCGAGCCGGGCCACAACAATGAGGATAAGGATGAGAACTTATTTGTATTATCTTGGGACAGTGGTAGTTTTTATAGTGATCAATCTCAATATTAGCACCCTTAAAAGGAAATAGGTGGATCTTTTATTATCTTTCATATCATGGTGTAGAATCATCTTTAACCCTTAAATAGTTTCTGTAACCTGGGAGATTCAGACATCTGTCAGGCCTTGGAGGGGAGGGGCATTAAGTTTCTGCACTTTATACTATGGTTAAAACTTAAGGGGGGATAGGTCATGTACGAGGGGTCATGTGACTTCATGTCAGCGTTCAAAACTACATGGATACATTTGTATCAAATTCCAAAATGGCAGCCTATGTGGACATTTCATTTTTATTATGTTTTGGCAGAACTTGTTTTAATAAAATATTGTTCTTTAAGGATGATTTTATGTATTGTTGTTTAAAACTAATAAATTACATTTATACAGCTTTGATAATCAGGCATTGAATGTCTGTGTCCTGGGGGACACATTGTCCAGACAGGGGAATAAAATAGGAACACTCACTCTCAAATATACTTGTGTTTTGAGGACTGTGCACTATAGATAGTCAGTCATATAAAGCTGTGAAACATTAATTACTCTTTATTTTACTATTAAACATGTATGTGAAGGTTCAGGTGCCCCGAGACAATGATCACCACCAGCAGCTTCGTTTGACACGTCTTTTATTAATATCGTTTGTGGTAATTGCGCTCACGCTCACAACACGACGTCCAGGTCTTGCTCTCCCTTCCCGCCGCTGCGCCGTCACTATAAGGGACGGAGAGTGATTGCAGATGTGGCCCAGGTGTGTCCTCCGTCCCCCGTTGGTGCCGCCCCCAGAGCCACTGAATCACCTCCCCTCTGCAGCTGAGCTGAACCACGCCCCGCCGCCACTGTATTTCTGACTAATTCACCAAAGGTTTACAGATTTTCACAGAATTTCTGAGGGCACGTTTTATGCTGCAGAAAACAGTAGTAACACCTGTAGTTTTTCTACCTCCTTACAACACCATACTACCCCTCCACCAAACTTTACGCTTGGCACTATACAGTCATACAAGTACCGTTGTCCTGGCAACCACCAAACCCAGACTCATTCGCCACTGGACTAGTTGCACAGGTGGCCTCCCATCACAGAACCACGCTGGAGATCACTGAGCTCCTGAGAGCGACACATTCTTTCACAGATGTTCGTAGAAACAGTCTGCATGTTTAGGAGCTGGATTTATACACCTGTGGACCTGGACGTGACTGGAGCACCTGGTTTACATGATCTGGATGGATGAGCAGATACTTTTGGCAGCGTAGTGTCTGTGGATCAACATCAACTGTTCACGTTTTTACAACTATCTTCAAAAAGTTGTGTGAAATATTTGAAAGAGAGTGGCTAATTCATTGTCTCTAATACGTTTTAAAAGTTGAAACATGAAATATTAAAAAAAGTGGAAAATTGCAAACTTATACCGTAAATGGACAATGTATCTCTGGGGATACAGAGCGTAAAATTGAAAATAAAGATCTTATTTTGAAAAAAATCATGGAACTGTGTTATTATAGCCCAGATACATTAGAAAATAGCAATTAAATAATTTTCCAAACTATGTATATGTGCTTGACCATTTAAGGGTGAAAGTCCAGTAACTGAAGGAGAGACCAGTTAGAATTCAAAATGAGAAAATATTCTCAGCCAATCACGTCTAAGACCTCATCACCTGCCAGATGTTTCTCCAGTTGACTCCGCCTCTCACGTCCTATTTCAGGGTCCTCTGGACTCAGTGCTACATAACTCTCCTCCGGAAAAAGTGGGCTGGATCAGGAAGCTATGTGGGCGGGGCCTCTTCAGGGAGATCTGGAAGAACCGCTTTGTGGTTCTGAGAGGAGACCAGCTGTTCATCTGTGACAAAGAGGTGAGTGGGCTGGGTTAGGGTAGGGTAGGCTGGTCACCATGGCAACGGAGGTGTCAGAGGCTAGAGGCACGTTTCCATGGCGATGGAGCTTCAAACCAAACATCGTCAGGTCTGATATAAACGTCGTTTAGTTTCAGTTCCTTCTGAAGTTTGCTCAGTTGAAACTTTTTGTCCTGGAATCCTAAAAACGATGCAAATTTAATCAAATTGTGACTTTTGCAGAGTTTAGCTTGAAAGAACACAAAACCAGAACTTGTAGACTTTATGATGTAAAATTACCATTTTCACCTAGCCACTCTCAAATGTGGTTCTGGTTCTGGTTCTGGTTCTGTCAGGAACAGCAGGGCTTACTTCACTTTCTACAGCCATGGTTCTGCAGGAGTCGGATTTCAGTCTGACTGAGACACATGCAGAGATCCAGTTTCACCGCTGAGACCGCCTGGATCATAACAGAACTGACATAGAAGGTGACTGGACTGAGGAGTACATGAACAGAACCTCTGGAGAACAAAAAGATCAACAGCTCTTTAACCCCTCTACTTCTGGAGAACTGGAGAGTCCTTTGGGTGACCTGGTTACAGTTCTAGGCCTAGTTTGGGTTCTAGACCATCTAGGCAGCTAGTCTGGTGTCCCAGGTCAGTCTAGTGTTCTCGGTCAGTCAGGTGTTCTAGCTTAATCTGGTGTCCTTGGTCAGCCTTGGATTCTATGATGTCAGTCTAGTATCGTAGGTCAGTCTGCTGTTCTCGGTTAATCTGATGTCCTAGGTCAGTCTGGTGATCTAGGTCAGTCTCAGTTAATCTGGTGTCCTAGGTCAGACTTGGATTCAGTGAGGTCAGTGTCCGAGGTCAGTCTGCTGTTCTAGGTCAGTATGGTGTCCTCGGTGGGTTTAGTGTCAAAGGTCAGTCTAGTGTCCAACATCAGTCTGTGTCTAAGTCAGTATAGTGTCCTAGACCAGTCTGCTGTTTTAAGTAAATCTGGTGTCCGAGGTCAGAGTCGGATTCTGTGAGGTTGGTCTTGTGGTTCTATGATCACTCTATGGGTCCTGGAAGCAGTCTGGGGGTCCTTGGAGCAGTCTAGTGGTCCTAGGAGGTTGGTCTAGAGATCCAGGGAGGTCTTCTAGCTGATAAGCACGGTGGTGGAGGAGTAATGATTTGTGGATCTGGACCTTGAATTGCTTTGTAGTCTAAAGAAAGAAGTGAGGCCACCTAGAAACCTCTAGTTCCAGAGGGGTCAGAAGCTGTGATCTCAGGACCTCAGCAGATCTGGTTCCACACAGATGTAAGAGCTCTTCATGTTCCTGAGACCTGTTTCCTTCACTTCCTCCTTCTGAACTGCCATTACGTCTGTGCAGGTCACATGACACCAGAAGCTTCCTGAAAACTGTCTTTGCTCTTATTTGGACATTTGGTTGCCATGGCGATCACAGATTTAGTCCTGGTCTGAGGTGAAACTCAGACATCTCCATCTGCTGTCATACCACTTCCTGAATTACCAGGAATCCACACCCATGTGATGCTTGAGAAACCGCACACGCGTAAACACACACACATGCGCACACACGTGCACATTCAGTCTTTAATCTGACAGAATCTGTCTTCCTCTGAGAGTCTCACATGTTTGGAATATATCGTGTTTTATATATGCACATATATAAGTACAGTGGGTAAAGAGTATTTATTCAGCCACCAGTTGGACCAGTTCTCCCACTTAAAAAGATGAGAGAGGCCTATAATATTCATCATAGGTAAACCTCAACTATGAGAAAAAAAATCCAGAAAATCACATTGTCTGATTTTTAAAGAATTTGCAAATGACAGTGGGTAATAGGTATTTGTTCAAGGACAAAAGTTCATGTCAGTACTTTGTTCTAGAGTCTTTGTTGGCAATGACAGAGGTCAAACAAGGTTTTCACCACTGTTGCTGATATCTTGGCCCATTCCTCCATGCAGATCTCCTCTAGAGCAGTGATGTTTTGG
>JBAMYA010048498.1:0-34036 GCA_037176975.1 Arrhamphus sclerolepis | reverse complement strand
CGGTGGAACCCACAGTGGAACCCTCAGTGGAACCCTCAGTGGAACCCACAGTGGAACCCTCAGTGGAATCTTCAGTGGAACCCACAGTGGAACCCTCAATGGAACTTTCAGTGGAATCTTCAGTGGACTCGGTCGGTTCTGGTCCGGTCCTGGTTCTTTTCTTGTTTACATTTACAGACCGAAGAAAGTCCAAATCAAACACTGGCTCTGGGTGGCACATCTGTTTACTATTGTGTTAATGGAGCTCTCTGTGATGCATTTGGCGGGAGACTGATAGAACCCTTCTTTATTTACTACGGCATAATGGGGATTAATTTGTGTTGGCGAGCATCGCTTAGTCGAGGAGAGCCAAAAGCAAGACTCGGAAAACCCCTTCTGTTTACAGAATGCAAAACTTGTAACTAAAAAAACTAATATCGAGCAGTGTATTAAAATACCGAAACATCCAAAATACTTCTTTTACTTGTCAGACATCTCACGGTTGGTAATTTCTGGATTCCACTGAATGGTTGTAATCAACTTATTTCAAATAAATATGAATACAAATAATGATATAGTTTACACGTGGACTTAATGTAACCTGTATAATGAGACGACATGTGGAAGCTAGTTCAGGCAGACATCTCAAGCAGCTCAGTTTAGAGGAACATTTTGGAGTTAAAACAACCTTAGGTCTGTTATTAGATGGTAAGGAGTGTAAACTTTCATTTTTGTTTTTGCGTCCATTGATGGTATTTTTTGTCACCTTGTCCAGACTCATGATGACGTAGTGAGTGGAAATTCGAACAGTCCTTTTTAATTTTTTTTTTTTTTTTACACGTTTTGTACACAAAGTTAAAATTACTTTAGTGAAGTGGAATTACATTATTTAATGTTGTCAGAGGCTTAGAAGCAATCTGTCTTGACATAACCCATGGTCTGTGCTAGGATTAATGACCATTTTGCTGCAAACACACTCTTTTCTAACTCAACACTGCTTCAGTACAAGTCATTTTGGTCCCTAACAAAAGTTTACACTCCTCATCAAGCATTATGCTGAAGGTTGTTTTAATTCTGGAAAGTTATTTTAAGGGTATTTTAAGATGCACTTCTGATGTCTCTCACCCACAATTGTCACTGCTGCTCTTAAAAGGGATATCCCAACAATTTTTATCCCCAATATAGGTAACCATACCAACCACAACCATACCTGAAACTGTGCGCTGCACATGAGAAGTAAAATCTAGAAGTGTCTTCTCTGTTCAACTGATAATCCAGTCTGACAAAGCCCCTGCTTGCCAAGATTAGGATTCTCACATCAAGTAGATCGCCCCACCGACCATGAGTGACAAAATAAACTTTAAAACAACAACCAAAATGTTCTTTATATGTTGTAAAAGGAGATGCACTAGTCTTATAAGAAAATACATACAATGAACTGTATTCTTGTTTAAGTTTATTATTTAGGGGTTAGTTAAATGTGAGCAAGTTATTGTCTTAGACACAGCAGAAATAAACAAATTCCCCAAATGTTTCACTATCCCTTTAATAATAAACAACTTGAGTTACGGCATCTAGGGTCCAATCATTCCTCATTTATTATAAATATTTAGAAACACTGGGCTGATGAACCCAAATCCCCTCTGCAGCTTTCTGGTGAAAGCTGGAATATTTACTGAATTATAGCAAGGAATTTTTAGTCTTTTCATGAACCTGACGCTTTTGTACTCACCTGCTGAAATGACTGATGGTCTTTTAAACAACAAAGAAACATAAAATATCATTAGACTCATTTCATATATAAACCTAAATAGAATTTTGCACACACAATACTTTTTGCATCTTCTTTATTGGTGCCCTGGACTTGGAGCTCTTGTGATGAAATAATAAATGTATTTTTACTAAATAATGATATTGTATCCCACACGTGCTTTGGGGTCTGTTAAAAAGGTCCTTTGTTATCAAGTACCTTCTTTATATGTAATTGGTACAGCTAAAACATCTTTTACTCTATCCCTTTTAAATATTTTTGCTATATTTAAGTATTAGGCTACACAATATATATGTTACAACAGAAAATAGTAAAATGTGAGTTTTATGAGAAATAAAAAGTAATCTCACAAATTTTCATTGGCACAGTCAAAGATTTTTCTTTATATATTTGTACTCGTTAGAGTAATTAACCTTTTTTTTTGAAAAATATTGCAATAACAGTATAAAATCTCTGAGGAATACGTGTCTAAATTCATATTAATTTTCCAAATAACTGTTATCTATTCAGATCTGTCATATATAAGAAATGATGAGAAGACACAAAGCAATTATCACATTTATTGCACGAATGAAAGCTTAGACACATATTTCATGTAAGCTGAGAAATGTGAATGTCATGAACACACCATGATTACCTTTAGAGCAATGTCAAAGCCAAGCAAAAGTACAGATGTGTTTTATAAATGGCCAAAAAGGAACCATTTTAGTATATATGCCTGTTTGTTCCTAATAAAAACATACCATTTCCTGTCAATTGTGGGTTTCCCATGGAGAAGGAGGGGTAGCAGTAGAGCATCTGCAAGCTAATCATGGTGCTTCAAAGCTTCAAATGAAACCCACATGCACAACACTGACATGCTTGACTTTGGCCTGAGGGCGCTGGGCAGGAACGTTCTCCCAATGTGTCACCTCGGGGCCACATGTTTGTGACATCATTGGAGTCGTGTTTCCTGATCCTGTCCATATGTCAGTCGAGTGTGAGCGATTGAATTAGTTAATGGAAGGTTCCTTCCGGTGCTTCCAAACATGGTTCTTGTTATGGATTCAACTTAAATCTGTTTTGGTAGATTATGTTTCATTTCTTTAGATGAGAGGAAAAAAAAAAAAACATTGCTGTGGCCTACAGATTTTGGCAACCGTGAACACTTGGGAGGCTTAAAACCAGATGCTGTGAGATGTTATCTGAAGACTTAAATGATTTGGACCCCAGTATGCCTTTTACATTAGAGATGGAAGTACATTTTAGGACTTAATGGAGAAATATGAAGCCCTTTTGTTGAAGGCTGACAGTCTTTTGAGGGCTTGATGAAATGTCTGTGATAAACCACAGAGGTACAGTTCAACAGCTCTGTTTTCAGCCATTAGTGCAATTACATGGACAACAGTACTCTAATAATAATCAGATAAAGCAACACAAAGAAACTTTTGTCTTTTTTTTTTTTACCTCAGCAGGCCTCCTATAGGCATGGAGATTAAGTCAGAAATTACATATTTAGCCATTGCTCTGACACACTGTTGTCTTCTTGTCTTTACTTTCGTGTCTCTTAATCACCTCTGCCATGATACCCGTCGTAGCCCAGTGAAATAGTTTTATTGCTGTTGATATGTGAAATAGCACCTTAAACATTACACTGTTGTTGCAAGAGATGACCACGACATGAGTCAGCAGTTTCTTTGGCTGGCTTTTGCCTTTAGCAGGGATGGGAGATTGCAGCAGCAAGGCAATGCTTCATTTTAAGATGGAAAAAAAAAATCCTCTGAATAAGAGACATAAGTGGGTGGATAGATCCTAATCAAAATATAATGTCCTGTTGGAGCTTTTGCAGCAATTTATGCCACCTAGCAGCCTAGGCAGTTATGAGATGCTTAAGGCGTCAAGTACAAAAAAAACAATCATAAAAAGCAGTTAAAGAAGTAGCTTTACATAAGGTTTTAGTGAAATTACTAACAAAAACACTCACAGTGGCATATGGTATATTTAGAAAATTTAATTCAACAAACTAGTGTTTGGAGTTGTTATCCGTACCTAACGAGAAATGCTTGCAGGCACAGCTAAAACCAAAGCAAGACAACATTCAAACCGTAGCTTAGAACTGTGCCTGAAATCACCCCACACTCACTATATTGTCCAATACTTCATGGTCACTATGCAGAAGAATTCTGTGCAGACAACCTTTGTGAGTTTATAAGCAGAATGAACTTTGGCTAGCTTTATTTCTGTCAGTGCTGTGGCAGAAGATGTAAGGTGTGATTACTACCGGCTAATGTGGTGACCATTGGTTTTATGCTACATTTCATCCTGCGTTGTGCAGTATGTATAGGGTGCAGCAATTATCGTTACATATTTGGACAGCACATTAAAATGGCAACCACAGCAGCAGTGCAGTATTTAATGAGTATGATAGATTTCAGATGTTTGAATATCTGCTAGTTTCTGTTTAAGCCATATACATTCCTGTGAGGGGAGGACGCAAGGCATTGAGCCCATTGATCAAACTATGCTTATCAACATGTAAACCTCAACATGAACATGAAATAAGCATTCTTAACGCCACTCTATGTAACTATACTACTTCTGATCACATGGGACAGCAAATCAAAGGAATGTTCATGTAACAGCCCATCTGTTACATCGTCTGGATTCACACCTTTTCACACATTTTTAGTCTAATTACAGATTAATTCAAGTCACATTGAACCGTGAAGTCTGTATTCAATTAATTTACAACATTTTATACTGTTGAATCATGGCTATGACAGAAATATATCTGAGTGCATTTCAGGCTTTGGTCAATATCATTGTGTCATTAGTGGGTTGCTGTTAATGTACTAAAGTACCAAATACTCGAAAGTTAGCGTTGCCATAGTGATGTTAGTGTGCTTTGAAAAGAAAAAGAATAAGTCTTTCTTCTTTATTTGAGTTGCACATTTTTCTTCACATTTCTCTGTTGCATTTGGCACTGTTGTTGCTAGGCTACTCTGTTGCGTCGACATGCTAATGTTTACATTATTTCATGTTGCATTCCTATTGGTTCGTTAGCTGACACATCATAGAGGCAGTGACAGCCTGTCACATTCTGTGACAACTCCAAATTTCTGACACTGCTTGATATCTGTCGCAGCCTGTTTGTGGTTGCAGGACAGTTCTTTCATTTTTGCTCCTGTCTCATTGTGAGAACTACCACCACCGTTTTTGAGCTGCAATGGCCAGTTTTTCCCATCTTGTGCAAATTGTACATTGTGAACCCAGAAAATGACACAAGAGGTGCACCTCTATATGCCCCCATGTGGTCAATTGATATTGCTACGTAGAGTGGCTTTAATGCAACTCATGTAAACACCTTAACCTGAATGTTGTCTTATGTAGAGTAAGGTTAATAATTAGATTTTTTTTTTTTGTGTGTTCAAAGCGATGTTCAAAGCAGCTGGTTTGGGGGGCGGGGATGGAGTCAGACTCTTCAGTCCACCCCCCAGAGATTTCGGTGTGCCTCTCTAGAAATCATGGTTACATCTCAACTGTACAAAAAAACAAAACAAAACAAAACAGAAGACTCATGCCTCCTTTAGAGAAAGATTTAACATATTTCTCATCATTATAAATTTTTTATTTTTATTGCTGCATAAACATCCATGTAGATTTTTTAAGGCTCAGTTGATATGTGTCATTTATGACGACCCTGTTGAAGCAGTGTTTGTAAAAGGACATCAAAAGAAAGCGAGAGAGCAGCTTCTACTGTATGTAAATGTTGATGGTGGCAGATTGGGAGCAGATGCACTGCATCAAAAATGAGAGGAGACAGGGCAACCAAGTCTGGAAGCATTTAGTTTGGGCTATCCCAGTCCTACTGAAGGAGTATTAAAATTATAGTCCTCTCACACAAGCTTACGATTGGTCTGGTCTCCTTTGTGCCTTCAAGTTGAGTGAAATGAATTTGTCGCAGCTTTCCTCCCCACTCTCAATAGGAGAGACTGTGATTGATTATGTGTTTAAAGGTCATGTACAGTAAGTAACAGGGAGAAAACATTCTCAAACCTCCTGATGTGGGATGTCTTCTCCTCTCTGGATATCAGTGTGTTTCCCATCAAAGGCTGAACTGTACTCACACTGTACCGTTTCGCTGTATGTGTTTTACGTCTCATGTGACATGGCATCCTGTCAGCCTGTTTTTACTTGCTCATCGTCAAAGTCAGCAGGGCCACTGGTCCACAGATGGGAGAAAAATTCCACCATGTTAAAGGGCATGTGATGCACTGTTAATCAAAGTTACTGTGTAAGACCGTGGAAGACAGACGTTTTTTGTTTGTTTTTTTTCCTTTACAAATAAATTTATATTTATACTAGTCAGTCTCAAAACCCTTTTCCAGTAGTTTAAATGACATAAATTGCTATTGAGAAAGCATTGTATGTCACATCAGTGACCACTGTTTTATTCATGTACTGTAGGTTTAATCCCTCTCTGTAGCTGCATTCCCATTAGAGTCTCGCCCCAACACTTAAAGACAAGGCTTTTTCCATCACATTCAGTGAATATCTCCTCGGCATCATCTAGATGCCCATCACAATCTTCATACGCAGCCCTGGCTCTGTAAACTGGAGACAAACATAGAGGGGACAGCCTGTTCGTGATAGGGTGTGTTTTCTCAGGGAACACTGGAGGAAAGTGGTGGGAGGAGCTAGCTTTATGGTGTTTCGTTTAGTATCAACAGAAGTAACATCTAGAAAACTGCCTACCCTGTCTTTAAGTGATTCGTTAGAATGTCAGTAAAACTAATCTATAAACTTACCATGTTTCCATTAAGTAATGTGATTCAACAACATATGTAGCCTTGACTTTGAATAAATCCTTTCAAGAATAACTGCAATAGGTGTTCAGGATTTTAGCAGGTTAACAACTTTAGCTGTCGTTATGGTTATTTGAAAAAGACAGGCATCGGCAACAAATTTTACAAGGTTAGTGCTAATTTCATAAATGGAGCTGGTAATGAAAACACATATAGTGAGGAATATTATCATTACCTCTGTGTCTACGTATGTTTTTATTGTTTACCGTATTTGCTGGTTCTCTTCCTCTGATGGGGATGTCTTTCCTTTATCAAGCCTTGGCACTATCCATGGACTTGTCTGATAATAGGCACATGGATAGGAGAAAAAGAGTGACAAAAATAAATGAAGACTGTTAGACAAGGAAAGTTCAATATGACTGATTAAAAAAGGACAGTAACAAGGCTCTCTGTCACATCAGTTGTTGGTGCTCTCTTTGAAATTCAAGGACTTTTCTCTGAGTTTTTCCATACTTTCTACGTTTCAAACTGTTGAAGGCTGCCTGCAATGACAGATTAGAAAC
Organism: Arrhamphus sclerolepis; assembly: GCA_037176975.1. NCBI lineage: Eukaryota > Metazoa > Chordata > Actinopteri > Beloniformes > Hemiramphidae > Arrhamphus > Arrhamphus sclerolepis. Next base: position 26,939 of record JBAMYA010048498.1, on the reverse strand, counting down.
ACAGCTGTGTTAAATTAAGCAGGAAAAGGGTATTAAATGTGGAAGTTGTCTGTCAGAGGCCGCTGCTTTATATCTGCTTTTAGTTAGAAGCTTTAACACCATGAATCTGCCTCTTTCCCTGATCTTGTGGTTATTACTGAACTTTTGTGATTACTAATATGTGGATATCATTGTCGTGAAAGATTAGTCATTTTACTTTCTCATCTGATTAACTTTTCTGAGTGGTGTTGAAGACTGTGTGTATGGTGTTTATGTCTTGTCAGCCAGCTGTTTATTTAAGTCCTCAAAGATGGCAGATCTATGCGCTTAGGCCTGTTTAGTTTTACTGCAGCTCTCGCAGCTGACAGTCTGTCAAACTCTGCAGAGATGAAAACCACTGCATCCTGACATTTGAAACTCATCACTCAATTTGTTTTAGGAAGAAATAAAACATACATTTGCACACACACCTAAGACTGGATGAACTTAACGTGCACATGGCGTGAGATGTGATGAATACCAAAGTGTAGATATTTTACTGTGTGTGGTTTTCAGCAAGTCTGGGTGGCCATTTTTGACATGACTGTATTAGAAGATGTACAACTCTTGACATTCCTCTGCCCCGTGACGCCGACCTTTTGCCAGCTGCTCCCAGGTTGATAACATGTTGTTTTGACTTCTGTCCTTTGAAACCTCCCTGAAAAACAAGAGCACAAACAAAGAGCCTGACTGTCCTGTGACATCTCCTTCTCAGAACTTTTATCCTCTGAACCAGAGTACATGCTGATAACAAAGCACACAGCACTATCTATGAATTCATTCAGTTACCAACTATCACAACACAACACTTTATTTATTTATTTCATGATTGCCCATTCAGAACAGACAGATTTGTTCAAGGATACTCTATCTCACAAATTTTACAGCAAACAGCCCAAGGTCTAGTTCTCAACTCCGTCTACATTTGCAAGTTTGTTCTTGCTCCAGGTCAGCACAGAGCGCCTTTGAAGACGCTATGTAACTGCCGTTACCATATGCTCAGTATTACCATTCTCTTGTATTTGAAGTGTGCTGCAATGTGATTGGAATTCGACCTCGGCCGCATAGTTTCAACTTGCAGTCTTGCTTAGAACCACCAAGTAAAGGAAATATACAAGTTGAGACTTTAGAAGCAATCATTTGTTTTGAGTAAAAGTTAAAAGCTTTTTTTTTTTTCAACTTACCTATCTATGGGTATATTGTTTTATCTCACAAATAGTGTCTGTACATTATCATAGTGGCTAAAAAGCAGAGTAAAAATGAAATTTTAGCCTTTATTTTTAACAAAAGTAGCATTTTCATATCACATCCTGGTTGCGTGATTAAATGCAGAGTACTTGACGTGAATGTAATACGGTTCTGTTTCTCTCTGTGAGGTACTACACAGTTTTAATCATTTTCATTTCCATGTATCCTGGGCAGCCATACCCATTTACTTTGTGAAATTTTCTTCATCTGAAATGGGTCCAATTTCATAACCATTTCCACCGGTACAGAACGTACCAAACTACTCATAATGGGGCAGGGGAGGGCAGTGAATCACACAGGAGCATACCACTGTACCAAACAACTAAGATGGCTGGATAACTGCTATTAACTTCCATTTTGGACATCTTTTGTTGGCATAAGCCTGGTTGTTGCTCTGCTTACATCACATGTGTTATTTCTCTGATTGATTGTATGAATATCCAATGGCGTGCAGAGGAAGCTTCTTCTGCACCTTAGAAATCAAAGTCAAATAACCAGCCTGATTTTTTGTATCCAAAAAGAGTGTAATCAGGTTGGCTGGCCAGCCTAATATGTTCTTAAACTACGGTCAGTTTCTTCTTGGATGCCTCTTGGCTTACCTGCTGCAACAGTGGGAGGGATCTTGCCTGCCAGTAGCATATACTGATGTTGGGTCAAGATCTGATTGATGTCCAAAAGAAGTATCTAACTTTTCCATTTCAGCTGATTTACAGAAAATCTGTCAGTTTGTTAATCTCATTCAAACCAAAACATCTGTTTTTCAAGCTCCCTGGGCTGTTTTATTTATTTATTTGTTTGTTTTACATTAAACAGAAAAGGCATGTTGGTTTAGCACTCAATTATCTCATTTGCTTTTGAATTGTGAAACTCATAATCAGGACACCAAAGCAGCCCTTAATGAAAAAAATAATCATGAGTTTATGACATGTATTTTAAAATATATCAATCACTCCTTTCTCTGTAAAAGTTTGGTTCTTCAGGAGAAAAATAATAATTTCACCAAATCTGTTTTACTTGGCTCATGTTCAAACGTACAGAGGCTGAGTCATTTCACTTTATAGTAATCCATGTTGTATCTAGAGGAGCATCAGCGGATTATGTGAGATTTAACCCACTTAATCATGTGAAAAAAATTGCTGCGACAAAGTGGGAGGGCGAATCAGCCCCAAGAGAGTTTCATTTCCTGTTTAACCCATTGATTTGTGTGGTTTTCTCATGGACTTCTCCCGTCTCACGTTTGGCTGACCCTGACGGTTGTCCATCATATCTTGAACTCTCCTCAGAGCGATACATTTTAATAAAACCACATGCTGTTAAAGTCACATTTTGTCAGTAAAAGGCATCAAATTCCTTCACAAAACTGTAGACTCAGGCTCTAACTTTAACGTGATATTAGGACACAGAAACATCCATTTTAAATGTAAACTTACTGAGATTTGTCTTTTTTTTAATGCAAAAAGATGGTATGAAGACAGTGACTTGTCCTAGCTGAAGCAGCTGAGTGTTGATAGAGTCGTCCTACCTGTGAAGCCCCCCCAGCTGTAGATCGGCAGGGCAGAGGTCCCTGAGTCCTTGGCCTCGTCTTGCTCTCATAGATGAAGCCGTCCTCCGGTCCCACGGGTTGTGCCAGCTTTCCGTGCTCAGCGTTACCCACCCTGATTAACTAATGGCTGACAGATGAGGATGGCAGGTTAGCGGGAGGAGCACATCTCCACGCTGCATCGACTCTCCCACAGTTAAACTGCACATACAGTTCAGCTGGGGGGAGCGCAGCCCGTATGGGTGTGATTTTCTTTCTTCCTCCCTTCTCTCTCTCTCTCTCTCTTTTTTTCCCTTCCTGCTGTTACAGCAGTGAGGAGGGGCTAGTCCCACTTTTTTTTTTTCACCATCAGTCCCCCCACCTCCAACATGTTTGCCTGTCTCCTCTCTTGTTTGAGGTAGAGGGAGTTCTGTTGTCATTTTTGAGGGTCTGTGGGATACTCACTGCAGATCTGGCCTCCGCTTTGATGTGCTCTGTCAGCTGAGCCAGCCCTGTGGTTAAAATGCCTCCATAATTACAATGTTTGTGATGTGCAGTGCTAGAAAAGGAAGGGGATGGCTTTGGCGGGTTTAGAAGTAGCGAAAAGACTAATATGCACATTCTATAAGTCACCATCTGTGTCACGGTCTGCACCATGAACACACAACAAATACCAATCATGTGCTTCGCTGTTATGCAATCCACTGAAATCATAATTAGAGGACAGTGCGACATTATGTTCATTATCTGGACTGGAAAATATGCAAAGACAAAATGCAGTTCTACTCATCTTGTGTATTTGATTCCTGCACCCCCTTGACTAACTGAAATGGGCACCCTAATTGCTGTCTGGCCTCACAGGAACCAAAGTCTCAGGAATAATTTTATCAACCACCTCCAGTCTTTTTCAGAGCTGTCATCGACGTGTCTGGTTTTCATTCATTATGTTTTCTTTTTTCCCCCACCCGTCATGCTTTCCTGAAGTATTTCTGGGTTCTTATGAGTACCAGATGATGGTCTCACCGTGTCTCTGTGGCTCACCCCGGCATCATTTGCTCTCCTCGCCTTTGCCCCCGTCACTCACACAAGGTCTCAAAGCAGTTCCTCTGTTTACAGGTTAAATATTTGGCTGCATTCCACCAGCATGTGAGTTGTTTGACAAAAGCCTTCAGTGAAATCCATTTGTTTTTGTTTTTTGTTTGAATTGTATTCAGTCGGCTGTGAAATACTCTTCCACTGGATTTCAATCATGGATGTAGATCTTGGGTCTGTGCCTATTTTTTATTATTTTTAAAAGGGTTGGCTCTTGTCAAATACAAACATGAGGGGACATACTGTATGTGGTTGAGAAGTCTGGATTTATTGGGTCTCATTGCAATGAAAATTAACCTCTAACCCTAAACGAGTATTTCAGAAAATACAACTGGAATATTTTTTGGTTAATGTTTTACTTCTGCTTTTAGCTTTTCTTTTGTAAAAGAATGTTGTGTTTTGTGATATTTTTCTTTGTTTTTTGGGGGGTGGGGGTGGTTACTCAGCGTGCCACAAATACTTCAGTTATTACAAGGACACCAATTGAAAAATCTCAGATAATCTTAGTAACAGTTAAACTGTTGTGGTGTGAAATCACATGCGAACACAGAAAGATGATATTTTGGTGACAGCGTGAAAGTTTGCAACTTACCTTCTTGTGGCATTGAATTCTCCTGCCAATGATGGTCAAAACCATAACAATGGAGAGAGGCAGCAAGTCTGTATATGTAAAACTGTAGCGGAGGTGCGTCTATTAATTCAAGCTAGTAGCCATCAGAAGTTGTCTGAGACACCTATGAATGAGATGGAGTAATTAGAAAATAAATTATGCAAAACAAAATGCTGCTCGAAATGGCAGTCTGAAGCCTGAACTAGCACCCAAGCAGTCACCTTGTTTAATTTTATTCTCGGTATTCATCTGCAGTTTATTTAGGCAGCTTAAGTTCATTACGACTGAATCGTATTAAGCGAGTTTGTAACATTACAGTGTTATGGGGCAGAGGCGGCTTTTGCTTTCCTTAAACACTGAAGATGATGGATGGGTGTTTTGAAATGAGGGACCTATAACATCAGAGCACTTGTTTATTCCTATTTAGGATCTGCTGGAACCTGTCCCGGCTGTCTTTAGGCTGGACAAGTCATTTTAAAACAGATCTTTAAAGTTCTGTACAATTGTCAAACACATTTTCCTGTAAATTTCTGTAGTTGTTTTACTAAGACTTTAATATATCAATCAACATAATTTAGAGAATTTCCATTTAGAAAACAAAACAAAACAAAAAAAGCCAAACAAACAAGGAAAGTGCAGTCTTAGAAATGTTACCTTTAATTCAAAGTTGATTTTAAAGAGATGTCTTACTAACCATATGTGTTACTGGTATTGACAAAGCTTTGGACTGGACTTTGCTAAAACATCCCCTCTCCTGTCTTCCACAACCATCCCCCCTCTTCCCTTCCTCTTTTACAGTGTTCAGTGAGCTGCGGTCGGGGCATTAAGCAGCGGGAGCTACGTTGCGTTTATCAGAACCAAACCGAAATAGAGGAGGCTCAATGTAGCCATCTGCCTCGGCCGCGGACACAGAAGGCCTGCCGGGCTCGACGATGCCCTGCTTGGAAAGCCAACAGGTGGCGAGAGGTGCGTTTGTTTTTCTCTCTGTCCCTTCCGGCTCTGATAGTGTGGTCCCATGTAGGTTTGAATTACTGTCAGTAACTGAGGCCAGTAACAGGACAAACATGGAGGAAAGCCTTCCAGTGGCTGCAGGTGTAAGATGACACAGAACACCTGTCTAATCACCATTTAGTTTATCCATGTTCAGGAGTTATGTGCCATTTCCTCAAGTGTAAACCAAACACCACAGGCTGATTCGCAAAATTGTTTATATAGTGTACTTGACATTTATATTTCATGTTTATGATATTCAGGCAAACTGTTAGAGATCCCTCCACAGAGCAATCGACAGTTACGTGCAGAGCAGGCTTCTCTTTGAAAGTTTGTCAGACCACACACTGACCACACATGCATTCAGTCCTCGTGAAATGTGACAAACACAGATCCAGAAGTTCAAATGATGTGAACTCAGGAGAGAATCCTGCTGTTTCATGTTTCATTCTTGACACCCTCCTTTTCCTATCGCCTGGCTTAGACTCTGGTGGCTTTAGACTGCATCATTAAATGACAAAAAATATGCCATGAAAATGTTTCACAGCAGAATCCCTTCTGAGATATGGAAGGTCCATAATGACCCACAGGACTCCCCCACAGGACTTCTGGCACTTCCCAGGCTTTGAGGGGGTCCTCCTCCCCTCTCACTTTTTCTCTGACTGGTGTCTGGAAGCAATCATCTTCTCCTACTTACTTACACCACTCTATGTAGTAGCAATCTGCATCCAGCGCATAAAGACATGTTTTATATCTTAATATTCATGCATATGACAGATTTAAAACATCTGCAATTAGTATCTTAAGTTATCCCAAAGCTCTTTAGCCCTCATTTGATCATTTCATTGGTTTATAAGAACTAATATTACTGTAGTTTACCAGAGCAGTTGAAAAAGAAAGAGTTTATCCAAATTATAGTAAATTTTATTTACTAAATCTTAAGGCTGGCTCATGCTAAAAATGTTGATGAATTTCAAAATGTGAGAGACCGTACACATTATTTTTTAAAAAACAAAAGTGATGTATGTATTTTTCTGTTGGTCTTTAATTTAGAGGCATTACCTACATGGGCCTAATGAAGGATAAATATCCACAAAATTAATGTGTACAGTGAGATACACGTGTCCTTGTGGTAGAGAAAGTACTTGTGACATTTGACTTTAATCTTACTTGTATCAGGTTTAAGCCTGTCTGCAACATTCAGTTGCAGGTTAAACCACAGGTGCTAATGAAGGTAAAATAAGGTTGAAAAGGTCACGTGACTTGAATTGTCAGAACGGGAAACTGGGAACAAGATCAGTCTGTCTTTTAGTATGTGGTCACCTTACATTGATTGATTCCAATATTGTTTGCACCGTGTTTTCTGAGGTATCCAAGTAAAAGATACCATGTCTTCTTTTTTTTTGAAAAAAAAAAAAGTTTGTTTTTATATTTTTCTGCAATTTATGGAGCACATTTGAAGTTACGCATCCATGAGTTACAGCCACTTTCTCCTGAGACTCAGGAGGATCAGAATAATGAGAAAGGCTTTCGTCAAATACAGAAGTTTACATACATCTCCTTAGTATTGCATTGCCTTTAAACTGTATGACGTTGTTTTGGGTCTTTGTGTCCCTATTACCAGAAACAGTCCTTTCAGGAACCTTCGACCTTCGAGACTCAGTGGTAATTAGGTCTCATTCTGCCGCCTAATTTCCAGTTTGTGTTTTCTCATTCAATCTATGTTGTTCATCATACAAACAGAAAACAGAAATGCTACAATCATCTGCAATATTTTCAGCGTCATTTTAGTTTGTTTTTCTGCTTTCATTCATTTATTTATTTAGTCAACATCTTCTTTCCTAGTTTTGGTGGTTGACAAAGTGAAAGTGGTGCACTACCTCCACCATGTGGTTTGGAATGGTAGTTTACATGTAACTAGTCCTGTCACCGTAAGTGGAGGTTCCACCAGACTGGAACCTCATTAATGGAAATGCACCTTAAGATTACTAAGCCTGTAAACGTTTTAGTAAAGCCCTGATGATGATGATGGCATGGCTTTGGAGGCTTTGTATAGGTTAATTTTCAACATTTGAGTTAATTGGAGGCACACACATGGATATATTTTAAAGGCACACCCCAAACACACTGCTTCCTTGTATGGCATCAGGGGAAAATCAAAAGAAATGAGCCAAGATATCGGGAAGAAATGCCTGAAGGTGCCAGTTTCATCTGTTCAAACAATTATACACAAGTATAAACACCATGGTGATGTCCAGCCATCGTACCGCTCAGGAAGGAGACGAGTTCTGTGTCTCAGGGATGGACGTGCTTCAATGTGAAATATGTGCATCAATCCAAAAACAAAGGTTGCTTACTTGTGAGAGAGTGTCATTATCTGCAGAGAAACAAGTTCTGAACCAACATCGGCTGAAAGACCATTCAATGAAGAAGAAGTTGTTACTCCAAAAGCAACATAAAAAAGACAGATTACAGTTTTCAAATGCACATAGGAACAAAGATCTTAATTTTTGGTGACATGTGGTCTGATGAACTTGGTGGAATGGTGGAAGCCTTCAAGACTGAGAACACCATCCTAACTGTGAAGTACAGGGGCAGCAGCATCATGGTGTTGTGATGAGTGCTTTGCTCCAGAAGTAACTGGTGCACTTTACAAAAAAGATGGCACCACGAGGAAAGAACATCACGTATTAACATAGAAGCAGTATCTCAAGACATCAACCAGGAAGTTACAGCTTGAAAATGTATTTGAAATTGTGACTTTAAAGTTAAAAAAAAGAGCAAATAGAAATAATTTTGGTCATCCAAACTGAATCCTAAAAGAAGAGAAAGGTTTGGTTTGACTTAATATCAGAAAATGTTGGGGAAAAAAACTTAACTTTTTGTTTCAACTGTATAAATGTATTTGGACCTTAGTCCAAATACATTTATGAAGACCTCAGTCAACCAGCTGATTTATGGGCAAAACGTTAATCACAAGACATGGTTTGCAATTTCAATACTAATAAAGAATCATGAAATAGTTTCTTAATTTTTCACTCCTAGTTTCACATTGCCCTCCTCTGTTAATGATGAAGTAACTGCAAGTCTTTTTGTAGATACAAACTACAGAATCTAGTTTCCTTAACTGTAGGAATCAACAAGGACCATGATTACATCAACAGTGGAGATTTTTTTTTTTTAAGTTCAAGATTGGTTCTTTTTGTTCTCATTCCAAATACAAGATATCCATCCAGACACTTTAATGATAACTCACCATTGTAGAGAGCAGAGATCAACACAAATAGATATTGAAGTTCCCAGAAATTTGATCTTGCTGTTTAAAATACAGATTTTTCTAGCTGCTTAAAATAGATGAGGCTTGGTGTTCTTTGAGATTAGGAGAAAGGCTTACAAAAGAAATCAGCCCGACTGGCTCAAGCGTTCAATGTGAAGGTATGCCTCTCAAAGAACATCAAAAAGATGTTTGAGACAGACTTTAGAGTGATCCCAGATAAGTGCATAGAACAAGAACTTTGAACAAAAGCAACAGATTTTGGCTGGTTAAAAAATATGTTAAAATAGATTGGTGAAAAATAGACTATGGGGATGTATTAACCATGGATGATGTCAGCATTGGTTAGAATTATTGGCAATATTATTTGTCTGCGTAAAGTTTACAACACTTTACAAATAAATAAGCCTAAATAATTTAGTTTAATCAGAATATTTTAAAAAAAAATAGAAAGGTACAAAGCACAACTGCTCTCTATTAGTTCATCATTCAAAATGGAAATGGAAAAAACAGACTCAGATGTTTAATTATAGCTGTTCACATGGCCTAAAATAACCAATAAGTGTTGGTTTTTGCGCATAAAAAGGGATGAGAACATCATAAATCCTGTTAACGAGGGGAAAAAAAGAAAAGAAAACACTACAGCATTTACCAAACATCATGAATCCCCTGCCTCAAAACGTTTCTATATTAGGTCCTTCAACACAAGGTCTATTGTTTCTGTGCCCTGTCTGAAATGTATCTTCACAACTACAAAAGCCTCATGTATAATCTTGGTCTCAAAGGAAAGCTAACTCTTGTGAGATTATCACATAAATTGCAGAATAAAGATATGTTTTATTTTTCAGAGTAAATTCACCTGAAACACAGTACAAAATGATAATTTTATTTCCACCTTAGGGAAAAAAAAACCCACATGACTTAGAGTGAAATAGTGAAAGGTTTTGTAATGACCTGGAGCCTTTTAGTGTTGTTTCAGTTCAAATGCTGCACCATTAAACCAATTACAGCTTATAGGAAAAAGATAAGGACTGAAAGAAAAAAAAAACTACAGATAAGCCTGGGAAGACAACAGAATCCATCCATCCATCGGCTCCTGCTTATCCAATGTTGGGTTCCAGGGGCAGCAGCTTGAGCACGGAAGCCCAGATGTTCCGATCCCCAGTCACCTCCTCTAGCTCTTCTGGGGGAATGCCAAGGTGTTCCCAGGCCAGCTGAGAGACATAATCTCTCCAGCATGTCCTGGGTCTGCCCTGGGGCCCCCCCTCCAGTCGGACATGCCCAGAACACCTCTCGAGGGAGGCATCCAGGGAGCATCCTCACTAGATGCCCATAACACCTCAACTGGCTCCTCTCGATGTGAAGGAGCAATGGCCCAACACTGAGTCCCTCCCTGATGCCTGAACTTCTCACCGTATCTCGAAGGTAGAACCCAGTTTACCCTATGGAGGAAACCCATTTGTATCCACAATGTCATTCTTTGAGTCACTACCCATAGTTCATGACCATAGGTGAGAGTAGGAACAAAGATTGACTGCTAAACAGAGAATATTGCCTTTTGGCTCAACTCCCTCTTCATCACAACAGACCAGTACAGAGCCCACATTACTGCAGATGGCACTGATCCGTGTGTTAATCTCCCGCTCCATTCTCCCCTCACTCATGAACCCCAAGATACCTAAACTCCTCCACTTGAGGCAAAACCTCATCCCCAACCCGGAGGGAGCATTCTACCCATTTCCGACCTAGGACCATGGTTTCAGATTTGGAGGAGCTGATTCTCATCCGAGCTGCTTCACACTCGGTTGCAAACCGAGGGACCTCCAGCTGCCCAATGAATGGCAGCTGGAGGTCCCTGCCCAATGAAGCCAACAGGACCACATCATTCATGTCCTGACAGCCAGAGTTGACAACCGAGGGTCAGCACACCGAGGCCCCTGCCTTTGGCCACTGTCCGTTCCATATAGCAGCCGACTCCCATGACCTTTCCTGCAGGTGGTGGGCCTACAGGATGGCGGACCCACGTCTCTCATGGCCGGGTCCCATGGGGAAAGCCCTGGGCACCAGGCACTCGTAAAACAGCCCCTCCCCCAGGCCTGGCTCCAGGGTGGGACCCCAGTAACCCTGGTGTCCCCCGGGCGAGGGACACCATGCTCCTTGTTCGTATCTCTTCATGGGAGTCGTTGGAATCGCTCTTAGTCTGGCCCGTCCCCCAGGACTAATTTGCCTTGGGAGACCCTTACCTGGGGCATGAAGCCCCCGACAACATAGCTCCTGAGATCATTCAGGCGCACAAACTTCACCACTATAAGGAGGCGATTCAAGGAGGAGACAACGAATAATCAGCATGGCAAACTCATAGCAGTTAAGAATTGTGCCCAAACTGTAAGAAAATGCTTAACTTCAACCTCCATTAACATCTAAACTAGATGGGAAGTAGTCATGGATGTGGATGATTAGATGAAAGTCTTATTCATTGAATCAAACCTTCATTATGTCAGAAACCACTGGAGAAGAAAAACATATTTTCATTGTTGAAATTCATATTTGCACATCAGCTAAAGCACCAGTGGAGATTAAATATATCAATTTACAGTAAAACCACAGGAGTATACTGAAATTCTGGACCCTATATGTTTTTTTTTTCCTCCATCAATCAAAAGAAGGTGATGACAGTTTTTCAGGATGATAAATTGATCTTTGCCACAGAGCAATATATTTATTTGGAAAAGACACATGATCCCATTGACAAGGCCAGCAAACAGCACAGATCTTCATATGACTGTGAATTTAAGGTGGAAATTGGAACTTTAGAATATGTTTTATGATGAGACTTAATCCAGAAAAGCTCTTTCGTGAAGTGCCACATAAACAAGCTGAAACACAATGAAGGAAAAATTGTTTTTTATTAGTGAAGTCCCAGCATCAAAAATACAACTAGACACGAGAGCAACTATTGTAGTTTTTATGGTTCGTGATTTTTCTCTTCCATGACTGATTGCATTTTTGTTTTCCTTCTTCTTGATCAGAAATGTGGCATTGATTACAACAGTGAGACCGGCCCTTCTCTGTGGTCTGGCAAAGAGACAGGAAGCAGAGCTGGAGGTGACAGAGTTGAGGATTTTATTTGGGAGTGACGAGGATAGATGCAATTAAGAATGAGTTTAATAGAGAAACAGCCAGGGTTAGACATGGTGGACATAAAAGTGAGAGACTGGATTGAGAAGGTTTTGCCACTTTTATAAAAAGGATTCTGGAGATTGAGCTGAAAAAGGGTCATTCCAGTGTGATGAGTCAAATTTTCTTTTCTGTTTTGTCAGTGTTCTGTCACCTGTGGATCTGGAGTTCAAAACCGACACGTGTACTGCAGACTGAAAGGTGCCAGTCGAGTCAGAGAAGAACTATGTGATGCTCACCAGCGTCCTCCAAACATCCGTCCATGCCACACAGCAGAATGCACTCATTACACTTGGGTAGCTGCTGAATGGGAGGAAGTTAGTAGAATCTCTCGCTCTTTTTCCTTCAACACATTTCCTTTCTTCAGTCTCTCAGAGTAAAACAGATGTACACACATTTAACCATCTAATTAGTGTTTTTATTGACTGAGACGTGCATGGTCTCTCTTTCTACACCATGTGTCAAGCTGAGATCTTGAAGGTCGTATGATTGTCTTAAAATAAGCGTATGCTGCTTCATAGGATCTCATATGCCAATATTTTACAACAAAAATGGCAATGTTTAAAAAGTCACAGTTTTACATAAGAAAATTTAATTTTTACCATCTAATCATGCAATTCTACAAAAGTCATGATTTACAACAAAAAGTTGGAAATTTTATCCAAAAGAACTGACAAAAATTAACTTTTTATGACAAGTTTTATGAAGTTGTGATCTTGCCAAATCCACAGTTTTCCAAAAACAGAAGTTTTTTTTAAGAATATAAAGTTGAGATTTTAAAATAAGTAACTCAGTATTTTAAAACAAAAAGCTTTAATATTAAATTTGTAATTTTACAGTAAAAAGTGGATTTAAAGTTATACAAAATTTGTAGTTTACAAATAAAATCATAATTTTATGTTTAAAAAAAAAAGTCAGATTTTTGTTTGTTTTTAGAAATTTTTTAAAGACCAAAAATTTGTGATTTTGAAGCAAAAATATAAAGCCGACAATAAGAGAAGATATTACGGCAAAAAAATATGATATTGCAACTTTTTTAAGCCAGAAATAAATATCTGTGATGTGAATAAATAATAATCAACCCAGAAACATGTTCAACAATGTGTTAAGGAATAGTTACAGTCGTCTCATAGGCCCTCTGAGGGCCACCATAATGCTGATGTGGCCCTCAGAAGAAAAGAGTTTGACACCTCTGTTCTTATACCATTAAGTCGACAACCTGCAGGTACCTTTTATTTTATTGTGTTAGACATGAGGGCTTCAGCGATAACAATCGGTCAATATAAACCACAAAATCAGACCTCTGAAGACTGATCAGCATCACTCCTTTTGTCCTGCTCAGTGTTGCTGTTCTGTGTCACGCGAGCAGATGTGTGGAGTGTTTTTATTTACTTATTTTCTTAGCTCATTTTTCTTTAATGCCCTGCTGTCAAAAACAGGCATATAAAAGGGCACCATGTAGGGAGACAGTACTGTGTGCTCCTGCTGGAATGTTTGCAGCGGATTCCTGTCTGTGTTGCCTCGAGATCTCACAGCCTTATTTATTTTTTTGGCCACGAAACCCACATGCAGCAGACTTTTAGTATTCAGAGCCACATCATCGCTTTAAAAAGCTCCTATAAAATATCACTGACTGAGGGAAAGTACTTTCATGGTAACTTTGCCAAACAATGTTCTGAATTTTGGCAACTTTGGCCAATGTCACACATCACTAAATTCGTGTACACCTTTGCATATTAACCAGTGTGTGTTTGCCATCTGGAAATATAAAGTGTCTAACAAGTTAATGATGTTGTTGTAGTGTAATGCAACATGTGGAGAAGGCGTGATGAGCAGGAAGGTTGGGTGTATAGGTCCGGGAATGGCACCAGCCCAGGATGATTACTGCGAGCCGTCAGTCAGACCTCCATTGGTGCAGCCCTGTAATAAAGCGCTCTGCCGCTACATGTGGATGACAGGAGAATGGTCTCAGGTAAGAGTAAAAAAAACAAAACATCAAAAAAAAAAAAAAACCCAAAGAACACAGGCACTTCAGGGGCCACAGTTGGGTTTAGTTTTAGGGAATATGATTTATGGGTTCTGCCTCAGATCAAGTTCCACTTTTCCACAAAGTTAGTGAAATATGGTTGCAACATTTATGCAATTGAGCGAATCAGATAAAACGGAGCTAGATTCTGTTAGATTGTTTTATGCACTTTATGGGGCTGCATATCCTTATTCATACTTATCAATCACCACAAGAGAGCCATTTTATGTTGATTGTGACCCAAACTCTCTTAAGTGGGCTAGATCCTGCAGTGTAATCTTCTATTTCCCTGTGTTCTTAGTGAGGACCATGCTTGCTTCCCCCCAAAAGTGAAGTTAAAAAAAAGAATAGTTAATTCTGCAATTTAAAAAAAAATTGAAAAAAATAAAATAAAATATACAAAAAAATAAAGTTATAGTCTATACACATAAGAGCTGGAGGTGTATGTGAGTTATTGCATAGGACCATTTGTGGAGTAAAAAAAGAGAAAGGAAATGAAAGAGACCAGAGTACAACTAAAATTGTGGAGTTGAGCAGCTTAGGGAATGAGAGATCTGTGGTAGCACTCCTTCCGACACTTAGGGTGTATAAGTTTGCCACTGAAGGAGCCTCCATGGTCTGATGCAGCAGGTGAGAGGGATTGTCTATGATGAATGTGAACATCCTCCTCTCACTCACCTCCAGCAGGCAGGTCAGGCCCTCCTGACCTGCTTATTTAGTCTCTTTCTGCCCCGGTCAAAGCTATCTGCAGCAAACAACAGCGTAAGGGACAACTGAGGCTACAACTGAATCATTAAAAGTTCTTAGTATGCTTGTGCACACAATAGGACCTCAGTCTCCTCAGAAGGTGGAGGCGACTTTGGTCCTTCTTGTAGAGCACAGTAGTGTTGTGGGACCAGTCCAGTTTGTTGTTGAGGTGACCACCCAGGAACTAAAAGCTGTTCACCAGCTCAATGTCCGAGCTCTGGATGTTCACCAGTGTGTGTGGAAGGTAGTCTCATCTGGAAGTCAGTCACCATCTCCTTCATCTTACTGATGCTTAAGAACAGGTGGTTCATTCCATGATGACTGACCTGTACTCCCGTCCCTTCTGGCCGATCCCAGTAGGGATAAATGCATGGTCTGGGTTGAGTTTGGCATTTAGAGGACAAATCTGTAATTCTGCTTGTGTGATCAGAAAAAACAAAACAAAACCAAACAGAAAAAAAACCACACACACAGCTAGAGAACCATCATGAATTGAAGCAGTTTTGAGATAAATGGAATATATGTATGCAGCAAAATAGCAATTAATACTAGCACAAAGGGCTGTCAACCCATATCAGAATAAATTGCCATTTTAAGCATCTGCCAAGACTCAAAAATGTATTCCACTTAAATGATAGTGATAGGGTCCCTACTGACAAACTGAGGTCATTTTACCTTTGTATGTGTAAAGAAAGTGAATAAAAGGCCTGTTTGTACAGGTATCTCCTTTAAATACATACACATTGACTATTGATGTCACGCAAACTACTGTCAGACAAAAGGAACCTCACTGCCTCTCACATGTGGCCATTTTGTCATCAATATCCAAGCATAAGTCCCGTTCTATGGAAACTACTGGAGGCAGCTTTGTGCGATGCTGCTGTTTTTAACTCTGTGTATTTGTGTGTTACTCAGTGCTCCGCCAGCTGTGGCATTGGCTACCAGCAGCGTATCGTCTCCTGCTCTGTGATGGCCTCCTCCTCTCACCCTCCAAGCATGTATGCTCAGTCCTCTGCTGCCAGCAAAAACTGCCCCGAGCCTCACCCTCAGAACATCCAGCCATGCGTGCTCAGGGAATGCCCACACACCACTTACTGGAAAGTTGGTCCGTGGAGCAAGGTGAAATCCAAACAAAATATATTCTTGTTGTTAGGCAGCAGGACATCACCTCACTTAATCTGCATTTTCACAAACCACTTTGCTGTCTAACAGGGATATGAATCCCTGTTTTTGAGCCCTTTTTGCATTATACATAATCCTGAATATTATTCCTGAACAATTCAACTTTTGTTTCATCAGTCCACAAAACTTTTTCCCACTAGCACTGCCAATTTTCTTTCAACTATATGTTATATAAGTTACAGCTAATACATGTAATTTTTAAATTTGGATTGCAGTTTATTTGATACTCGTTATATTAATCCCCAGTCATAGAAGCATGTGTTTGCAAACCAGTGTTCACAGACCTGCGGTTCAGGAGTTATGGAGCGCAGAGTGGAGTGTGTGACCTCCAAAGGCCAATCATCTAAACACTGCCGTCTGTCGGAAAGACCTGATTCCCAAGCTGCATGTCAAGACAAACAATGTGAGTCTCTCACCTCTTTTAGGTACCCAGTTCAGAAATTGGACCACATTGTTTAACTTTTCTCCCTGTGCTTTTACCACCAACATCAAATGTTTTAGCCATTAAATTGAGTGCGTAGTTGACGGCAACCAAAGCCGTAACTGACTTTGGGGGTGGAGGTGGTGAGGGTGGGGGGGTCTGTGCTGCAGCTCGGGCAAATTTAATTGTGCGGATCAGAATTTGCAGGTTCGTTCCCCCACATTTCAGATGCTTCAACACTGGCACGCTGAACTAATCATTCCCAACTTGGCTTCTGCCAAGTCAGTCACTGGCAAAATTAAAATGATATGCTCGGGTGACAGCCATTCTTTGGTCAAGTATTCATTTTAATCAGCTAATCAGCATGACATGAGCTCTACAGCTCTCTGGAAATATAGTGCAGGCACCAACAGCTCTTGTTGACGAAGAAGAAAAAAAAGAGTCAGCATACAACCCTTATTAAGAGAGGTTCTCCTTTATTAGCTTTTGAACTCTTATGAGCCTTTATTTAGGCTAGACTTGTCTGTTAACTTACACAAATGGCATACTACTGGCTACTAATCTCAGTACTTAAAAGATTTGTCTCCTCTTCATAATTCCTCTCTTAGGTGAGTTGTTCACCTCTTGCCGCGAAGTCCAGATGAGGCAAGGCGTGAGGATGGATGGAGAATACTATCTTAAAGTCAAGTCCCGGATCCTGCAGGTGCGTCTGTCCTGTCAGAACTGCTCTTGTAACACATCATAAGTCAACTAGCAGCCTTTCTACTGGACCTCATCTGTCATCTCCATGTGTTTGCTGTTAGATTTACTGTGCCGAGATGCAGACTGATTTCCCCAAGGAGTATGTGACACTGCGCAGTGGTCAGACGGACAACTATTCTGAGATTTATGGCCAGCGGTATGTGTAATACAGCTGCCATTCACTTTATGACGTGTAGTTTAGAATCATCATGTTGGTTTGAAACAGGGTTGTATGATTATAAATTGTTCAGATTACTGAGTTAAAATCCTGCATCCTTCATTCTCAGGTTGTTAAACCCCTTTGAGTGCCCGTATAACGGCAGCCGCAGACAGGACTGCACCTGCAGGAATGACTACTCAGCAGCAGGATACACGCTATTCCACAAAGTTCGCCTGGACTTGAGCTCTCTGAGGATAATGAGTACGTAATTACTGTGTGATTTGCCTTTCACTGTCTACTGTAATGAGGCCACACATCAGTGTTGTTTAAAACCTCACATGGCTCATTCCATAGTGCCAATAATGCCCCTTCCAAAATCCCCTCATATGCAGTAAACAGAGCTTTTCTCTCCCAATCTCTCCACCGAAATTAGAATAATGACCTTTCAGCACAGCGTGTTCACATCACTAGGCGAGCACTTGAAACCAGGCTTGTCCATACAAACACGTGAGCAGGAGAATGGAAGAATGCATGCATGTACATGTTCGAGCAATACGTGAGCACCCACACCCATGCATCCAGTTGCATCGATTTCAAACACATGCTCATACTTGCAAGCGAGCAGTTGTGTACACATATGTAACTTTAGAATGTACATTAGTGCTCTCTGTGTGTCTGCACGCCCCCTGTATCTTGTCTGAGTTCTGACAGCAATTGTTCCCATCTTCCCTCAGCGGTGTTCAGGTGGCTCAAACAGGTCTGAGGGGGATAATAAGTTCAAGATGAAGGGAAGTCTATGAAGAGGTGCTAATTCGATGTGCCTTGCACATATTTACAGCTTTGTTCTCATATAGGCAGTATGAAAGGAAGACCTGAAGAAACACTGGGACATTGATAACCCACGCCAAAACCATAAATAAGCACCATTTTACACCATTTTGTGTAGTGGCAAAGTCACTTTGCTCAAACTAATTAGTAAATGGTCTAACATATTTGCACCTTTTTAACCGTGATCCAGGTTCTAGATATCTACTCTGTATTTAGCAACACTGGGATTTTTACACTCATACTCAAATGTGCACAGTGAGCAGCAGTGTGAGGTTCAATGCAAGAAAAAAGATGAAACAAAGCAATCTATTCACTGATCCAAGGCTGCCCCACCTTCTTAACAGCCTCCATACATAAAGAAATGAAATTATTTACTATAATAATAATAATAATTTTTGACATTCTCCAACAGAGATTGTGTTGCAAGTGTGTTTGTTTTACCTGGACATTTTACACACAGGGACATGACGGCGTCACAGTAACACACCAAATTTTTTTGTGCATCATCAACAAAACAAAACAAAACAAAATGAGCTTTTAGGTTTTGTCTAACTCTTTTGTAGAAAGCAGAAGTTGAAAGATGTGTGGAAACCTAGGAGGAGACACGCAGAAAGGAAGCTAGAATTAAAACACTTTTAACTTTTTGTGGCAAACATCTAAACATCAAACTTAAATAAACTTAAAGATTTGGTCACTGATTATATTAATTAAACCCCTGAATTACTTGAAGAAGCATTTGCCGGAGGAGCCACCAAAATATTTTTTTTTTTAAAAAGCAAAAGGAAATACATCCAACAGAGACACGAACCATCTGGGTGGTTGCTTTGCTTTGAAGCAGCGGCTTTCAGTCTGTTTACTTCGACTGCTTCACAGTGTGACAGTTTTGTATGTTTTTTGTTTACCAGTCACAGACCTCCAGTTCTCCCAGACTCTTCTTGGCCGGCCTGTGCCCTTTGCTACAGCAGGAGATTGTTACAGCGCAGCCAAGTGTCCACAGGTGGGTCACGTACTGTCTTGTGGAAACAAACAAACAAACAAAATCTCTTATTGTGTGCATGTTGAAAATTTCTGCAACTATGATGAATTTCTCTGAAATACATTAGTCTTATGTGCATTTTCAGGGCCAGTTCAGTATTAATCTGATTGGCACTGGCCTCAAAGTGGATCAGGCCACCAAATGGACGTCTCAGGGCAACTATGTTTCTGTCAAAGTCCACAGATCTGAGGTAAGAAGTTTCAAATATATTCATATAAAGACTGCATTGACAAAGTTATCAGTATGAGGTTCTTTAGTAACGAGTTTTGCTGCAAATATACTGTCATGTACAACCCTGCCTCAGAAAAAGTTGGAGCAAGTTATGCAGTGTTCATGTCATAATTATTAATATACTTTTTTTTGTGTGTTATGTCTTCTCACAACACTTAAAGGCATGATGAAGGATTTTAGTTGGCATGTTTCCCCATTGGTCCACTACATTTCAAGGTGTGCAACAGCATATGATCATTGTCTCATTTTACATTATTTAAAATTCTCCACACATCCTTTGCTAGTACCAGTAGTCGCACTCTCATCCTCCTTAGCCATACCTTTATAATCTGTGTACAAAGTGGTTTTGCATCTTCTTTTTGAGAAAAAAAAAGCTTAGATGAAATAATGTTATATGCTGCTCTCAATTTTCAATGTACTTTCTGCACTAATGCTGCCATCACAGAGTGTAAATGGCCTTAGCCAAGTCTAATTTCCCTCATACCATCACAGACATTGACCTGTGGAGTGAACAGTCTAGCTGGTCCTTTTAAGGCTTTGGTCCAAAGGTTCTTCTAGAATAGGGATTTGTCTGGCCACAGTACATGTTTCCACCGTGTGATTGTCCAGTTGCCTCTGAGCCCAGAGAAATTGACGCCACATCTGGACAAGGTTTACATACGTCTCCTTTTCTGCATTGTAAAGTGGCATTTGTGAATGTAACTCATATTGTTCTGGTTGACAAAAGTTTCCCAAAGTAATCCCATGCACATGTGGTTACATTCAGTATTGATTAATGATAGTTCTTGTTGCAGTACCCTCTGAGGGACTGGAAATCTGGCTTAGGTGTGTGTATTTCCCCTTTATGTATGTAAATTCTTCCAGAGTTGTTGAGTCATTTGATAATTATATGCACTGGACAAAGAGAAACATGCAAATGCATTCAAATCTTTGCTTGAGGAACATTGTTTTTAAACATTTTAATGATTTTCTCAAGCATTAACTGTCCATCTTTGCTACGTAAAGAACAAGAATTTCAGGGATACTTCTTTTCTACTCCATTAGTATTACAATCACCGGTGGCATTATTTATTTCAAACAGCCCAGTGTTTTTAATTTAATCACTAAATTGCCAATACCAACTTTTTTTGGAATGTGCTCCCATCCTGAAATAAAAAAATGGGTGTATATTAAATAAAATGACAAAACATGAAATATATAATGTCTGCAAAGGAATAAGTCAATGAAATTTTCAATTTTATTTGCATCCTCCACATATTCCAACTTCTTTCTGATTTGGAGTTGCAGTTATGGTTTTTGTTGAATCTTGGAGTGTTGGAATGAGATTCCAGTGTGTTGTCTCAATCACTACGTTGTACTTCTGTTCAGTGTCTGATTCACTGAACAGGAATCCCAATCGACATTTATGAAGCGTTCATTGTCTCCATAAAAAGCTGCCCTTTCGCCCACTTTTTCCTGTCTCATTTGTCTCTGTGTAGGACGGAACAAGAATCTACGGTCGCTGCGGTGGTTTCTGTGGGAAGTGCATTCCCCAGGCTCACAACGGCCTACTCCTTCAAGTTCACTGAGAGCCGAGCCAAGAGTAAACCTCTAAATCTATCTTGAGGACAGTAGCCTGGGAGTGATTTGCTCACTCTTGTTTGGTTTCGAGCGTGGTGGAAGACCATCAAACACCTTCCAGTGACGTCACGTGTTCTCAAATGGCAGCTAAAGCATACAAAACAGACACAGGGCAACACCTTACAAGACCACCATCATTCCTTCAAACAGATAACTGAAGAGGAGTCTGGTTTCCCAGTGGTGATTTGGAATCTAAAAATATTCATATAGTGATCAATACCATGAGATACAGGACTTCACTTGGCAAGAAACACATTTTTAAGAGAAACATTTTCACCATAGACATTTTTACTTATTGTCTGTGTGGTGAAAATTATTTCCCAGTTTAACAACTGCTCATGCAACTGCAATCAATGAGACAATAAGTGATAGTTTTGTTATATCATGACAGACATTAAAAAAAGATAGCGAGCTATGTGCTTTTAGAGGATATGAGAGGCTCCTCAATATCCTTATACTTACAGACCTGCCTCATGTCTGAGGTCAAACTTTAGAAGACGTTTTGGAGCTTTTAAAATGACTATAGATCGTATTTGTTTTCATGAAGTGCATTCCTACAGTCGGTCTGCTGTCATGTATTAAACACTACTGAACAACAAACTACTGAAACCCTGAAAGAAAGTGACACTGACAAGCAGGCTGTCCGGATAAACACTTGTGTTGTGACGAAATAGGTAAATGTTATCCAGTGTTAAAGTAAAGCATAAAAAGTATTCATTGTTATGTTTTTATCTTTAGATATTTTTGGTGTGTGTCTTTTTAAAATCAGAGTAAAGCAGAAGTGAATATGTTTTGAGTCTGTTACACTACAGAAAAATTACTATTACTATCAGCCTTTTAGACAAACAAAAGTGAGAAACAACTTCATAAAATATATGTTTTAAATCAAGAAAAGAAGAAAAAAACAAAACTGAAAACTGGCATCCAAAAAAGTCAAGTTCTTGTGATGAAAATAGAGCAGTTAGCAAGCTAGCCTCCATATGCAGCTAGATAGCATGGTTGAATAGTTCAATGCTAAAAGATTAACGTTTTCAGACTGTATGATGGTATGCACCAGGTTACATTGGACCATTCATTCAGTTAGTTTGGTTCCTGTTCACATAATGTTTTCACTCTATCCCAAATGTCGTACCACAGGTCATGTGACAACAGTCAGTGCTCTCAATGATTAATAGCAGCCTTGGCAAAGCTCATGTTTCCATGACAACCGGCCTGAAGCAAAGAGCTGAAAAGCATGGTGACAACATCTACGCATTGTTGACCCAGAATTCTGTTATTTGGACGAGCTAAAATGCTTGTAAATGAAGCAGCTGGAAGTAATTTATCCACAGCTGCTAGTGTTACTTTCTTTTACCATGATTATGTACTCCTTCACAACCCACTGCCCAGGGGACTACGGAAGCCTCTTTAGCTCAAACATGCACTGTACACCCCAAAATTGGGTTGTTCTGAGGTCATGGAGCTTTCACACCACAAACGAACCACACCAGAGTTCAACGATAGCTTTACCAATACCCACCTCTTCACAGGTCTTGGTACGGCCATTTTAGTTTGTACTAGTGTGCAGCTGTGCTCACAATGACCCAGATGAACCACAGTCATGACCAAATCTCCTTTGGGCCAACCTAAATATCACCAGTGTGAAAATGACCTAAAAAGACACATTTGTTGTATTATGAAGCCCTGATTTCAGTGCTCCCCCAAAAATCCTGAACAGAAAATCAGCTAAAATACAATGTATGACAGTGACTCCACCAACTGTGGTATTAGCTTAACTGTTGAACTATGCAGTTAGCTTCTTAAGCATAGGTGTCAGACTGAAATAGCAGTAGGTCTCAACAGTGCCCAGTGCAGTGAGTCGTACACAAAACATTGGTATGAGTGGGTATAGACTTGACCTTGACTGAACATAACACTACACAAGGAGGGTGGAGAAACATGAG
The DNA here is from genome assembly GCA_037176975.1 of Arrhamphus sclerolepis. Taxonomy (NCBI): domain Eukaryota; kingdom Metazoa; phylum Chordata; class Actinopteri; order Beloniformes; family Hemiramphidae; genus Arrhamphus; species Arrhamphus sclerolepis. The sequence continues at coordinate 4,076 of JBAMYA010048498.1, read as the reverse complement.
GAATAAATTGGCAGGGACACAGCTGAAACACATGAGGGTAATGATGAAGACACAGGTGCAATCCATGATGGAGTGAACCGGGGAAGCCTGGGAAATGTAGTGTTGGGACCGGTGACCAGGAGGCTAGCAATGCTGACCATGGTAGCAGAGGAGGAGCAGGCATGACAATAGACTGTTTCTGTGTCTATAACCATTCCTTTACATGATATTTTTTTAATGACATTTCTGCTTTTATATTTCCGCCATGTTTTAAATAAAGTTTGGCGGAGGTGAAAAAAACCCACTCCCGACATGAAGGAAATTGTCAAATGGGCTCTGTCTTGATCACTTAACCACAAATTTGAAGTCAGAATAACTTTTTTCCTCCCTGAAAACATCTTAAAAACAACAAAAGATGTAAAGTTCTCTTTTTCACCTTCCTCCTCCACCATTACTGCTGCTTGTTGATTGCTATCTCAAGTCTGCATGAGTCTCCACTGGGTGCATCCTCCCTAAAACGGCTGGTGCAAGAACACATCAGGGATTTCAGTTTCATACATTGCTAGATTCAAACTTCAGAATTAGAACAGTACTTCAGCTGATAACGATGACAAGAATATAAATACAGAAAAGGTGACATATTAGAAATGGCAATAGTTCTGTGTTTTGACATGTTTGATGCAGCAAATGTCTAACAAAGATCACAACATGTTTCATACATATCATTGAAATTGCTTTACTCTGACTTTAATTGCCACCCACATTTGAGTTCTCATCTGTTGCACCGTGAAACAGTATCATGCGAGGTCTCGCCTCATATGCTCCACCTGGCCTGCCGCAGGTACCTGCAACCCCCTACCTCTCATAAGCATCCATACTCTGTTGAAATATGTCTTGTAATATATTTATGTTTGACCATATTTATTCTGTATGGACTTCTAGATATGCTCTCTTTCTTATGGTACAATGACTACTACCAGCAGAGGAGCCTGACACACAGTCTGCTTTGCTAACAAAAAAACAAAAACACTGTAGCCTAACCACTAACTCTGAATGAGATCTTTTGAATGGTGCTTTTGAATTACTCCATTTACCTCTAATCAAAAGAAGGAAAAAACACAGTGGTAGAGCCTTTTGTTTTCCTCCTCTAACTGACTCAATGAAATGCCTCTTTAGCTAATGTTGGATCTGCTTATAAGGCTGGTCACTTTCCTCTTATTAATAACGCTGCAGGATTTCCAGAGACAGACAACTGCTGCATGTAGAAATGTCTTTGTTAAGTCGTATGGGACATTCCCCATGACCACTACTACATCTGTGAAGCAACCTAACGTGCTGGTCTGCTGATGTTAAGCTTTAACCAAAGTTAGAAATTAGATATGTTTTGTTTTTTTTTGTTTTTCTTAGACAATGCAGCTTCTTTTGATTTAAAACAATGGCTGAAAATGATAAAAAGCCAATGAGCAGCTAGAAAACATTTGGCTATCATTTATTTTGATGAGGGCCAATTGTGCTACGAGGTCTGTATCAGAAATTTAAAGAATACTTGACGCACTATGTGCCATTAATTTTGTAGAAATATAATCCTGTTTGTGTTTGGGGTTTTTTGTAATAACCGTTAAGATTTGTAACTTATGATATGTGTATTTTAAATATTCATACTTGAATTGTAAACAGTTTGCTAAATATTGAACGGGCATTGGTACTGAATAGAGAAACAATGTGCTTGTTTGACATGCGTTACCCAAAGATGTTCTGAAGAAACATATGTGCACACAGTATGTATGTGTGCAGCCTGTTAAAGAAAAAAAAGAATGATTTTGGTGCAATGGTTACTAATCGTGCAGTTGTATGTCTTGCTATAATACTAATGCAGTAACAAAAAAAAATGATGATGATAATAAAACATGCTACAGCAAAACTTAAGTTAATTTTCTGTCATTTATTCAGAATTGTAAATCTCAAAACTCTTTTTTTTTAATTCACAGTAGAATGTAGAAAAGACAATAGAAGGAAGGAGATGTACCATTTTGAAAACAAACAAACAAGAAAAACAAATTTTGAATTTGATGGCAGCAACATATCAAAAAGAGCTCGGACAGAGAAGTGTTTACCACAGCTGGGAGGACAATGTAGTTAATTCTTGTATGATACAGGATTTGATCTGCTCAAAAGTCCTGGATCGTCTGTTATATTTTTAATTTCATGATATTTTGTATTATTTCTTACGGAAGAGTATTAGGGCCACTGAAGAAAAGAAAAATAGAATTCTGAGAAAAAAGTCAGAATTCTGACTTTTTTTTAACAAAAAGCTTCTTTTTTTAAATTTGTGAATGCATTATTACTATTTTAAAGTGATTTTATTTAAAAAGTCAAAATTTTTATGATGGTCACAATTTTGTGAAATTTTAGATTTTATGACAAAGATTTCCTCGTTTTTTTAAATTTTTTTTTTTATTTCACGCATTGAAACCAGCAGGAAGTCTGACAACAATGAGAAAGTAAAGAATAACGGTAACCATGGTGATGATGGGAGTCCATGTCATGTGACAATCGGCAGTTGGAAGTGGAAGATTGCTGTTTTTTTTAACGTAACATTTCCTTTTGAAAATCATCGCTTTTAAAATTGTGCAAAAAAACATCAACACAGCAAACATTTGTTTGTTTACCACATGGAATTCCGATGGCATTTTAATCTGCACTTTTCCTAAGTTATGGACAACCAGAAAAGGTTGCAACAACTTTTGCAGCCAGCTGGTTCCAGGACTTCTCTGGGACCCTGGAACCAGCATCAACTGGTCCCACATTTTGACAGCCAACCAGGAAAGAGGCCCAGTTTATGTCCATGAAGGCCGGTCCTGGGTCCAGGAGATCAGCGCCAGCTTTGTTCAGTAGCATCTTTGTTGCGAGAGGAAACTGCTGAAAGTGGATCGGCCTGGTAATGAAGCCCAGACTGGAGCAGCGGTCAGCTCCTGGCTCTCCAACCAGTGCTTTCTGGTATGTTCATGGTGAAACCAGTTTGGATTCGCATCCATCCTTGACAGAACAAACGAACACCAGAAACATTTATCGCGGCTCCTGCTGGCTGTTCATTTCACTTTGGTGTTTCGCACGTCCTCATCTTACGGAGCAATCAGCTTCACTGGCATAAACCACGAGTCTGGTTCTGCAGCTCAGACCAACAGGAAAGTCCAACTCCTCGACCAGAGAGCTGTTTGGAACAGAACGTGAGCGAAAGCTTTCCAACTGTCTACTTTCCTCCAGAGCTTTTTTCTTTTTTTAAAATTGGACTGCATTAAATTGTGAAGATGTTCTGCAAAGGCTAAAATAAGCTCCCATTTGTCCGACACCAGATTGGTCCGTGCCCAGATGGCGAATAAATAAGCAGATGTTGAGCTAAATTTCTTCAGCTCCTGTTTTTTAAGGCTTGTAGCAGCATCATTTGCTGTTTACACAAAAGTGATGTGAAGTGGTGTTTAAACTTTGATATAAAGCTCGGGGGCGGTAAATGATCTCATCTCCTGTCAGGGTCAGCCCACGGTCACATGTACGCATAAAATAACGCACAGTATAAAACTAGGACCTTTTTGATTGGTCATTGACAGCAAAACCCCAGATAACGGAGGTGACAGCAGCCAGGAGACTTTACATCAAAAAGTCACAGGTTTATGCAATTCATTATTTTGAAAACAACAAAATTCAGATGAACGCTTTGATTTAGTAGCAAAAAGATACAAAGGCTGATATTTTACAAATAAATTTTATTAAAAATGTTTCAATTTTGTGAAAATTTTGATTTTACAACAATGTTGTGAATTTTACAGATAACGTTGCTTTTTTAAAAATATGTAATTTTACAATAAAAAAGTTGATTTACAATAGAAAATTTTAGATTTCATGAAAAGAAAATATACACTTATATATGTATATAACATATATATATATATATATATACATATATATATACACACACACACACACACGGTAGGCTGTAAGTCGGACTGACCTAACCTATGGACTTGAATCTTTCAGGCTTTGGTACATCTTATCCATCATAGGTCAATAGCCTAGTTATGCACACAATCAGGAGACAGGAT